>CAJQZJ010024297.1:218-19008 GCA_907164525.1 Lophiomys imhausi | reverse complement strand
AGTACTATATTGAAGAGATATGGTGAAAGTGGACATCCTTGTCTTGTTCCTGAGTTTAGAGGAAATGCTTCAAGTTTCTCTCCATTTATTTTGATATTGGCCACTGGCCTGCTGTATATTGCCTTTATTATTTCTAGGTACGGCCCTTGTATGCCCGTTCTCTCCAGAACTTTTAGCTTGAAGGGGTGTTGGATTTTGTCAAATGCTTTTTCTGCATCTAGCAAGATTATCATGTGGTTTTTTTTCTTTCATCTAGTTTATATGGTGAATGACGTTGGTAGACTTTCGTATGTTGAACCATCCCTACATACCTGGGATGAAGCCTACTTGATCATGTTTAATGATACTTTTGATGTGTTCCTGAATTAGTTTTGCTAGTATTTTATTAAGTATTTTTGCATCTATGTTCATGAGGGAGATTGGTCTGAAGTTCTCTTTCTTTGTTGGGTCTTTGTGTGGTTTAGGAATCAGGGTGATTGTAGTCTCATAGAATGAGTTTGGCAATGTTCTTTCAGATTCTATTTTGTGAAAGAGTTTGAAAAGTATTGGTGATAGCTCCTCTTTGAAGGTCCGGTAGAATTCCGTGCTAAAGCCATCTGTCCCTGAGCTTTTTTTGGTTGCGAGGTTTTTAATGACTGTTTCTATTTCCTTAGGGTTTATAGGGCTGTTTAATCTGTTTATCTGATCTTGATTTAGCTTCGGTAGGTGGAATCTATCAAGAAAATTGTCCATTTCACTTAAGTTTTCAAATTTGGCGGAGTATAGATTTTTAAAGTAGGATCCAAATATTCTCGTGATTTCCTCAATGTCTGTTGTTATTTCACCCTTTTCATTTCTGATTTTGTTGATTTGTGTTTTCTCCCTCTGTCTTTTAGTTAATTTGGCTAAGGGTCTGTCTATTTTGTTGATTTTCTTGAAGAACGTACTCTTGGTTTCATTGATTCTTTATATAGTTCTTATTGTTTCTAAGTTGTTGATATCAGCCCTAAGTTTGATGATCTCCTGCCTTCTGTTCCTCTTGGGAGTGTTTGCTTCTTTATTTTCCAATTCACCCAGTTTAGCTGTTAATTCGGTAATATGAGCTGTCACAATTTTCTTTTTGAAGGCACTTAGTGCTATGAACTTTCCTCGTAGCACAGCTTTCATTGTGTCCCATAGGTTTGGGTATGTTGTGTCTTCATTTTCATGGGATTTTAAGAAGTCTTTGATTTCCTTCTTTATTTCTTCCCTGACCCAGTGGTCCCCTAGTAAAGAGTTGTTCAATTTCCATGTGAGTGTAGACTTTCTGTTGATTCTTTTGCTATTGAAGTCCAGCTTTTTTCCATGGTGGTCTGATAAGATACAAGGGGTTATTTCAATTTTCTTGTATCTGTTGAGGCTATCTTTGTGTCCAACTATATGGTCTATTTTGGAGAAGGTTCCGTGAGGTGCTGAGAAGAAGGTGTATTCTTTTGTGTTTGGGTGAAACGTTCTGTAGATATCTGTTAGGTCCATTTGGTTCATGATCTCTGTTAGACTCATTATTTCTCTGTTTGGCTTCTGTCTTGATGATCTGTCCATAGTTGTGAGTGGGGTGTTGAAGTCTCCCACTATTAAAGTGTTTGGATCTATGTGCGATTTAAATTTTAGAAGCGTTCTTTTATAAATGTAGGTGCCTTTGTATTTGGGGCATAGATGTTCAATATTGAGATGACCTCTTGGTGTATATTTCCTTTAATGAGTATGTAATGCCCTTCTCTGTCTTTTTTTATTAATTTCAATTGGAAGTCTATTTTGTTTGATATTAGGGTGGCTACTCCAGCTTGTTTCCTGGGGCCATTTGCTTGGAAGACCTTTTCCCAGCCCTTTACTCTGAGGTAGTGTTTATCTTCAATAGTGAGATGTGTTTCTTGTATACAGCAAAAAGATGGGTCTTGTTTACGGATCCAGTCTGTAAGTCTATGTCTTTTTATTGGCGAGTTGAGTCCATTGATGTTGATGGATATTAGTGACCAGGGGTTGTTATTTCCCATTATTTTGGTATAGCTGGCTGTCTTGTGATTCTCTTTTGTTTACTTGCTGTGGAGGTTTCTATTTCCTCTGTTTTCTTGGATGTAGTTATCTTCTCTGTGTTGCAATTTTCCTTCTAGGATCTTCTGTAGGGCTGGGTTTGTGAGGAGATATTGTTTGAATTTCATTTTGTCATGGAATATCTTGTTTTCTCCTTCTATGTTGGTAGAGAGTTTTGCTGGGTATAGTAGTGTGGCTGGGCACCAATGTTCTCTCAGGGCTTGTAGGACATCCGTCCAGGCCCTTCTAGCTTTTAACGTTTCTGAGGAGAAGTCAGGTGTCATTCTGATGGGTCTGCCATTGTATGTGACTTGGCCTTTTTCTCTTACAGCTTTTAATATCCTTTCTTTGTTCTCTACATTTGAAATTTCTATTATTATGTGGCGAGAGGAGTTTGTTTTTTGATCTAATCTGTTTGGTATTCTGTAAGCCTCTTGGATTTTTACCGGCATCTCTTTCTTTAGGTTTGGGAAGTTTTCTTCTATGATTTTGTTGAAGATATTTCCTGGACCATGGAGTCGGGAGTCTTCTCTTTCCTCTATGCCTATAATTTTTATGTTCTATCTTTTCATTGAGTCCTTGATTTCTTTGATGTTGTGGGTGAAAATTTTTTTAGCCTTCTCATTTTCTTTGGATGTTGTACTGATTTCTTCCATCGAATCTTCCATGCCTGAGATCCTGTCTTCCATCTCTTGCATCCTATTTTTCATACTCACATCCGTAGTTCCTGTTCTCTTCTCTTGATTCTCCATTTCCTCTTTTAATTCTGACTGTGTTTTCTTTATTGTTTCCATTTCTATTTTCATGCCTTGAATGGTAGTGTTAGTTTTGTACATTTCCTTCTCCAGTTTGCTTGGTTTTGTCTGGAGATCTTTCTTTGCTTTATCCTTTTCCTGTTCAAGCTGGGTCACCTTGGCTTGGAGCTCTTTAATGATGTTATTCATTGTTTTGACTTATAGAATTGTGGCTTCTTTGAATTCCTTCATAGTTTTAAGTTCTTCTTGAAGGGACTCTATCACTTTCCATAATGTAGAATTGTCATCGTTTTCATGTGTTTCAGTTGTGTTGAGGTGGTTCGGGCTGGACGGTGGACAAAATAGCGTCGGTTTCTTTTGTTGGAGACATTGCGCTCTGTTTTGTTTTTTGTTTTGTTTTGTTTTTTTTTTTTGTTGTTGTTGTTTTTTTGTCTCTGGCCTCTGGCCATGTGGAATTTTTATTTTTTTTTTTGCTGTCTTCTGGACTTGGGTCCAAAGGGGGCACTGTGGTGTAGGAGTTGCCTTACTCCATCCCTATAAGGTGAGTCATTCAGTCCTGCCTCCCAGGTGGGGACCTAATTAATTCATGTGGCAGAGCTGTGCACAAGTAAGCTCTGATTCCCCGCCGGAAGGGCCCTTACTAGTACAAAAGTTCGATATAGGTCTGTTTCAAATATCTCACAGTTTGCCCTGGGTTGGTTCCTGTAGGGGGTAAATCTGCAGTTCAGCTTCAATAGCCTTGCCACTCTGGAGGCTTGGAAGCTGGACTGTGACTTCACAGCCTGGGATCTGAAGGAGCTTTGCAGTGGAGCTTCTTCACTTCCAAGGGTTGCAACATTTCCCAGATAATTGGATTGTCTGTGTGAGACCTGGTAGTGCCCAGCAGGGTGGGGATTATCTCTGCGTGGTTTCTGAATCTGCTGGCTGGTTATTAGGTTGGAACTTACCGGGGGATTTCTCCTTTTGGGGGGATGGGTTATCCCGATTCCCGGGTCCAGAGGCTTCCTAGCGTGTCCGAGATTTGGAAGGCGCATCCTGCCCAGCCATCTTCCGTGGTCCCTGTGTAGCTGGGTGCGATTTAGAAGGGGTCGTGCCCTTTGTACAGCATCCTGAAACACTTGCCGCCTTGTGACTGTTGACCCCAAAATCAAAATACGTCCACGCTGGCCGCCGCCATCTTGGATCCCCTGGACCAGGACTTCTGGTTCCCAGCCAGTGAAAGGCACTGACTGCTCCCAAAAATAGTGGACAAGGTAGGTGATACCTTTTAGAATGATACAGTCTCTGGGGCAGGTCCTCAGTCATCAGGAACACAGTCTTTGTTGTAGATTCTTTAACGCACTTAGCAGTCCTTTTTCTGGATCTCTCAGATTTTGATTCGTCAGGGTAAGTTGGTTATTGCAGTCTCACCTTAAATAAGGCTTGATGCTTTCTTCTCTCTGGGAGACCTTTAGCCCCTTTGCATCAGCAACTATGTCACTCTACCTCAGAGTCCTTAAAGCCAGGCAGTTTCCTTTAAGCCACTGTTCAGACAGATCAAACCCCTCTAGGCAACAGCTGAGCCACAGGGTTTAGTCCTTGGCCTTTTGGTGTCTTGCTCAGGCTTTCTTTGCTCACCAGATTCTTTCTGTCTCAGGGAAATCTGGCCATCAAATGATGGCCAGCACTTTTTTCTCTCAGAGCTCTCTAGCATCAGGGGCCTCTTCCGATGCAAAAATACTTAATAAATTACTGGAAAACCGAATCCAAGAATGCATCAAAAGTATCATACACCATGATCAATTAGGCTTCATCCCAGGAAAGCAGGGATGTTTCAACATATGAATATCCATCAACATAATTCACCATATAAGCCAGATGAAAGAAAAAATGTATGATCATCTTGCTAGATTCTGAAAAATCATTTGAAAAAATCCAACAGCCCTTCATGCTAAATGTCCTGTAGAGAATGGACATACAAGGTCCATACCTAGAAATAATAAAGGCAATATAACCTTTATATTGCCAGTAACCAGTATCAAATTAAATGGAGAGAAACTTAAAGCATTCCCCTATACTCAAGGACAAGGCAAGATTTCCCGCTTTTGTCATACCTCTTCAACATAGGACTTAAATCTTGCAAGAGCAATAAGACAGCTAAAGGAGATCATGGGGATACAAATTGGAAAGAAAGAAGTCAAGTTATCCCTATTTGCAGAGGATATGATAGTATACATAAGCAACCGACCCCAAAATTTCTACCAGAGAACTCCTACATCTGATAAACACCTTCAGCAAGGTGGCTGGATAAAAAATTTATTCAAAAAATCAGAGGCCCTTCTTTATTCAAAAAGTAAATGGGCTGAGAAAGAAATTTAGGGAAACAACACCTTTCACAATAGTCACACACAATATAAAGTACCTGAGGGTAACTCTAACCAAACAAGTGAAAGACCTGTATGGTAAGAACTTAAAGTCCTTGAAAGAAATTGAAGAGGACATCAAATTTGGAAAGATCTCCCATGCTCATGGATAGGTAGGATCAACATAATAAAAATAGCCATCCTGCCACAACAATATACAGATGCAAAGCAATTCCTATCAAGATACCACCACAATTCTTTATAGACCTGGAAAAAGCAATTCTCAACTTCATATGGAATAACAAAAAATCCAGAATAGCTAAATGAGTCCTGTACAAGAAAAAAAAAAAACATCTGGAGGAATCACCATTCCAGACTTCAAGCTGTACTACAGAGCAATAGTAATTTTTAAAAAGCATGGTACAGGTATAGAAACAGACCAGTGGATCAATGGAATCAAATTGAAGACCCAGAAATGAACCCACACACCTATGGTCACTTAATTTTTGACAAAGAAACCAAAATTGTACAATGGAAAAAGGATAGCATCTTCAACAAATGGTACTAATCTAACTGGATGTCCACATGTAAAAGAATGAAATTAGACCCATACTTATCACCTTGCACAAAACTTAAGTCCAAGTGGATCAAAGACCTTAACATAAGGCCTGACACATTAAATCTATTAGATGAGAAAGTGGGGAAAACCCTCGAATTCATTGGCATAGGTGACAACTTCCTGAACAGAACACCAACACCTCAGGCTCTAAGACCAACAATCAATAAATGGGACCTCATGAAACTGAAAAGTTTCTGTAAGGCAAAAGACACTGTCATTAGAAGAAAACAGCAGCCTACAGATTGGGAAAATATCTTCACCAACCCCACATCTTATAGAGGGCTAATATCCAAAATTTACAAAGAACTCAAAAAATTAAATGCCAAGGGACCAAATAATCCAATTAAAAAAAATGGGAAAAAGAGCTAAACAGAGAATTCACAAAGGAGGAATTCCTAAAGGCTGAGAGACACTTGAAGAAATGTTCAGCATCCTTAACCATCAGAGAAATGCAACTCAAGACGACTCTAAGATTCCATCTCACACCTGTCAGAATGGCTAAGATCAAAAGTTCAAATGACAACACATGCTGGTGATGGTGTGGAGAAAGGGGAACCCTCCTCCATTGCTGGTGGGAGTGCAGGCTTGTGTAACCACTATGGAGGCCACTGGCGATATCTTAGCAAACTTGGAATAGCTCTACCTCAAGACCCAGCCATACCACTTCTGTGTATGCATCCAAATGTTTCCTCACCAAACCACATGGGCATTTCCTCATCTATGTTTATAGTAGCCTTATTTGTAATAGCTAGAAACTGGAAACAACCCTGATATATCTCAACTGATGAATGGAGAAAAAAATTTCGGTACATTTTCACAATGGAATACTACTCAGCTATCAGAAAGAAGTAAATCATGCAATTTGCAGCCAAATGGATGGAACTAGAGAAGCTCATCCTGGGTGAGCTAACCAAGACCCATAAAGATGTACATGGCGTCTACTCACTTATAATTGGATTTTAGCCATATAATACAGGATAACTCTCCTACAACCAACACACCAAAAGGATCAGGACTTTTTACCTATTATTGAGACAATTTGACCTAGGGGTGCTACCATGTAAGCCCCCAGTGCAAGAGGAAGCTCTTAGCCCTCATATGACTGTTGAAATGTGAGGGTCTCATATATAGGTACACTCGGAGGAGCGGATAGGCAGGAGAGGGAGGAGAGGGTTGGAGGGTGGAACCAGGAGGGTTGGAAGTAGGGCACTGTGATGGAGATATAACTTAAAGTAATAAATAAACAAGGAAGTAGAAAGAAAGAGAGAAATAAAGAAAGATTATGTATCAAAGAAAAATATCCTCTTTTCCAATATCCATATAATGCATTTTTGCATTGTTTAATTCATATCCATTTAATGGTTGTATGATAGTATTGTAAAAGTCCTTTAATTTGTGATTAATTTGTCCTAATATCTATAAAATTTCATGTAACTCCTTTCCTAATGAGAAATAGATTGTGGGTAATCTAAATCTGTGTTTCTAGGCTATTATCACTCAAATTTGGCTTCAGTATGAACAATCTTATATACCCTTTGAGTTAAGAGCCATGTTTTGCACCAAGACTAATTTTATTTTTGGATTGTGCATTTATTCATTTTTTATTGTTTTTATATACCGGACATCTTTTGATGGTATTAATTGTGGAAAATCATATTCAAATAATTTGTTACATTTATCAAAGCCTTACTTCTATTTTTCTGATTCATTATCTAAATTATTTTATCCAAAATTTTGAGCTGAATATTAAGCTAATATACCTTAATTCTTCTTAATTTAATAGTGCAAACATTTATGCTATGAATTTTTTATTATGTTGGTCTTATTCATGAAAAGTTTGGTATAAGAAATTAATAAAAACATATTGATATAGATTAGATATCTTTAAATATCCTTAGTTTCAATTATAGTTTGGGAGAAAGGTTTTTTTTAATGCTGTAGTTGTTTTTAAATGTGATTTTCTTCAATTTTGATACCACAAGGTACATTGTTTTACTTGATGTATTTCAAAATTTATTGAAGTTCTCACCAGGCATGATGACACATGCTTCCACACTTTTTAATATGAGCATTTGGGAGGCTAAAACAGGCAAATCTCTGAGTTTGAGACCAGCCTGGTCTACTGAGTGAGTTTCAGGAGAGCCAAGGCCATGTAGAGAAACTCTGTCAAGAAAGAGAGGAAGGACAGAAGAAAAAGAAAGAAAGAAAGAAAGAAAGAAAGAAAGAAAGAAAGAAAGAAAGAAAGAAAGAAAGAAAGAAAGAAAGAAAGAAAGAAAGAAAGAAAGAAAAGGAAAGAAAGAAAATATAGTGAAGTTCTCTTTTATTATGGGAGACTACATCTATACAACTATGGAGATGCCTCATCCATGGTAGTGCTTTGGAGTCACCTATATTCTTGCTAGCAATCTTCATCCTTCCTCTATAAGAAATCCCAATGCACTCATTGGTTCCCTAGAATGAACTTTGTGAAATCATACTTTGTTTTGACATTGGGATCTTCATGTAGTCCACAAATATAACAAAAACAGAGACAAGTTTAGAGAGTACAATGGTATTATTCCTGCTATGAGCGATAATAGAAGCCACAGAAACTATACTGTTTGAGGTGGAGTATCTGCAAAGGAAATATTGACAAGGCTGTCTGTTCCCATGTGGTGTGCAGAAGTATACATTTTGAATGTGGTAGCAGTGATAAAGTCCATTTAAAGAATAATAACAGATGTCAGTAGGTAGAGCCACCAAAAGATAGGGTATCTGTGGAAGGATAGGGAATGCTGTGGCAGCAGTTTTCTGTGTGGTCTATAGTTGACTGAGTGAATATGGAGATATGTTGAGAAAAGCAAAATGTCCTGAGTTGATACTAGTGTTCCTGAGACTAGCATACCAGGGATAGAGGTATTGGCAATCAGTAGTAGAGATTTCCTAAATACTTTTATGTATAAAAAGAAATTTATCTGAAGGCAACATGGCCTTCAGTGGAGTTTGTGTGTATAATACAGAAAATACCTCTTTACACCATCAAAGAACTGGATAAAAAAATGTAGAGTTTGAGGATATTAAAAGGGTTCAGTGTCAAAAGGCACTATCACACATGCCTGAAGACCTGAGTTAGAGCTCTGAATTCCACAAGGTGTCAGGAGAAAACTATCTCCCAGAATTTGTTCTCTGTAGAAAAAATAATGGCTAATTAAACTTTTTACCCAGTATTTATATTATATTTAATTGGTTCAGTGGTATTAATTCTTCACCCGCCATTATAAATGAATACACACAGACACCAGGTGGATCTCAACAAGCCTAGGCCTGGGTTGTGCAATCCTAGCCCATCTTAGCTAACTTATAATTCTATTACCCAAGTATGACCCCATATATACATACGTCCCTTTGGACTATTATTCTTCATACTAAGCTGATGTTTCAGGCCACATGGAAGGATCTTCTTTAGTCTACCCAATGCATGTCTTCCTTGTTTACTCCTAGCTTCTCTCCAGCACTGTTCTTTCTTCCAAGATGTTTCGCATCTCTCTAAAAAGCCCATGAACCTTAGTCCTGCCTACCTCTGTCTGCCCAATCTCTAGGCCTCAGATTTATTTAACCAATCAGAGACAAAGTAAGTAACAGACAGCAAACATGACCAATTAACATTTAGAATGCTTAACACCACCCCATCATTTCCCTCCTTTTGTATAATAAAAAGGATAAAAGGTACATATCAGGCAACCTTGAAGAAGAAAAAAATTATCTATCTTGGTGTGTCTAAAGTTTTGAACCTAAATAATTTCTATCATATCCTATATATTTTTTTAAATCCTAAATAACTCCAGTTTAATTGAAATTTTATAGCTATTTGCTGTGGTGGGATGTTCAGGGCTTACTGTACTAGCATAGTTGAATTTTGTTGGAGTCATATTTCCCTGACTTTTGTCAGTTGTGTTCTTTTGCTGACTTTTAGCCATCTGGTTATCCTCAGCTCTTCTAGTTGTTGATACCTCCAAATGTTCTTTTATTATACAGGATTGTTTTCACTATCTTGAGATATTTATTTTCCCATATGAAGTTGAAAATTGTTCTTTCAAGGTCTGCAAATAATTGTTTTGGAATTGGAATGGGAATTGCATTGAATCTGAACATTGCTTTTTGTAGGATCGCCAGTTTTACTATGTTCATCCTATTGATCCATGTACATGGGAGAACTTTTGATCTTCTGATATCTTCTTCAATTTCTTTCTGCAGAGACTTGAAGTTTTGTCATACAGGACTTTCACTTGTTTGGTTAGAATTACACCAAGATATTTCATATTTGTGGCTATTGCGAAGGGTGCTATTTCTCTAATTTCTTTCTCAATTCATTTATTGTTTGTATAAAGGTCGACTACTCATCTTTTGAGTTAATTTTGTGTTCAGCCACTTTGATAAAGGTTTTTATGGGTTGTAGGGGTTCTCTGGTAGAAATTTGGTGGTCAGATATACACACTATCATATCAGCTGCAAATAGGGATACTTTGAGTTCTTCCTCTAATTTTATCACCTTAATCTCCTTTTGTTGTCTGTTGCTCTAGCTAGAACTTCAAGTACTATACTGAACAGATTTGGAGAAAGTGGACAGCTTTGTCTTGTCCCTCATGTTAGTGGAATTGCTTTGAAATTTTCTCCATTTAATTTGATGTTAGCTATAGATTTGGTGTATATTGCCTTTATTATGCTTAGTTATGGGACTTTTATCCATGATCTCTCCAAGACTTTTATCATGAATGAGATTATCATGTGATTTTTTTCTTTCAGTTTGTTTATGTCGTGGATTAAAATGATGAATTTTCATGATTTCATCCCTGGGGTGAAGCCTACTTTATCATGGGGGATGATGTGTTTGATGGTTAGACCTGGTTTTTACCATTTTATTGAGTATTTTTGCATTAGTGTTCATGAGGAAAATTGATCTGAAGTTCCCTTTCTTTAGTGAGTGTTTGTATGGTTTAGGTATCAGTGTGACTGTGGCTTCATAGAATGAGTTTGACAATGTTCCTTCTTTTCATATTTTGTGGAATAGTTTGAGGAGTATTGATATTAGCTCTTCTTTGAAAATGTGATAGAATTCTGTGCTAAAACCATCTGGCTCTGGGATTTTGTTTGTTGGAAGACTTTTGATGACTGCTTCTATATCCTTAGAGGATAGAGGACTGTTGAATTGTTTACCTAATCTTGATTTTTCTTTGGATAGTTGTATCTATCAAGAAAAACATCCATTTCATTTATATTTTCCAATTTTGTGGCATACTTGCTTTTGAAGTAAGACCTAATGATTCTTTGGATTTCCATAATGCCTGTTGTTATGTCCCCCTTTTCATTTCTGATTTTGTTAAATTGGATATCGTCTTTCTGTCATTTAGTGAGTTTGGCTAAGGGTGTGACTATCTTTTTGATTTTCTAAAAGAACCAACTCTTGGTTTCATTGATTCTTTGTATAGTTCTCTATTTCTAATTCATTGACTTCAACCCTGAGCTTGATATTTTTCCTGCCATCTCTTCCTCTTGTGTGTGTTTGTTTCCTTTTGTTCTAGAGTTTTTAGGTGTGCTTTTCAGTTGCTAGAATGAGAACACTCTAATTTCTTTGTGAAGGTGCTTACTGCTATGAACTTTCCTCTAAGCACTGTTTTCATTTTGTCCCATGTGTTTAAGTATGTGTTGCCTTCATTTTCATTGAAGTCTAGAAAGTCTTTAATTTCATTTTTTATTTCTTCCCTGACTCAAGTGGTCATGGAGCAGAGAGTTGTTCAGTTTTCATAAGTTTGTAGGTTTTCTGTTGTTATTGAAGTCCAGTTTTAATCCATGGTGGTATGATAAGATATAAGGGGATATTTTGATTTTCTTGTATCTGTTGAGACTTGCTTTATAAATGAGTTTGGAGGTTTCCTGAGATGCTGAGAAGAAGGCACATTCTTTTGTGTTTGTGTGAAGTGTTCTTTAGATATCTGCTTGGTCCAACTGATTTATGAGGTATGTTGGTTTCACTATTTCCCTTTTTTTCTGTCTCAATGATCTGCTGTGGGGGACAGCTTGTAGACCTCTTTGAGAGGAAAATTATGGAGCTGGAGGTAGTGGGTAGCTTCCAGCCTACCTCTACTGTTTGTGTCCCAGAAGGGCCCAGCAGGCCTGCAGGTCCACAGGAGTAGCCTGGATGTTCTTAGGACAAGTAGTCCTCCTAGAGAGGGAAGGTTAAGGAAATTGGTGTGGGTGGTATGAGACTAAGCTTGCAGCTCACCACTGCTAGCCCAGGTGGGCCCAGCAGACCGGAGAGAGGCTTGATAGGTGAATATTGATACAGATTTAAGATTATATTTTAGTACAACATGCTAAGGTATTGTACCTATGCAATTCTTTAAAATGCAATATTAAATTCTAGCTACTTTGAAAACTACTATTACCAAGAGTTTAGGATAATTAAGAAATGCATAATAGCAGTCAGATAATCAAATTCATCATCATGTTAGATACTAGTTTAGATAATTACAAAAATGTTTCCTAGATTGACCGATAAAAATAGCTAGAAGGAAAAAAATGAGAAAAGATTTATAGATAAATGATCTTAAAAACCCTTAGAGATCTGCAGAATATGGCATTTAAAGGTATTTTATTAATTAAAGACTTTCTGACAATGAGACAGGTCTTTTCCTGACAGTGCCCCCGTTGTACTTCAAACAGCATCAAAGGTTTCATATGTGGAAAGCTAGCCACAGAGCTAGAAAATTCCATGCCTCAATTACACGCAAAATACTGTCTAAATTGGACAAACCAGATGCAGTAAGCTTGACTGCCAAGCTTTTTGAAGATAAAGTAGGCAAGTCCTTTATAATTCTCCCTTGACAGATAAAGTCTATGAAATATTCTTGGCCAGAAGGCTAAATATGATGCTGCAAGGTTTTTGATGGATTGTCCAGGGAGCAAAATAACTTTGTCAATTCTATGCCTTTGGAAACTGTTTACCTGCACTTATTACATATTCAAATAATATTCATTCCTTCTTAAGCATTTGATGGGATTGAAGAATAGTTATACTCTCACAGATAAATTGTTTAGGATGATAGAAATTGATCCATAGTAGAATACTTTAGCCAAATGTACCAAATACATGAATGTAAATGAGAAAGAACCTTTTATTAGACGAAAGGAGGAAATGTAGGCATGAGGTTATTATGTAATTCAAATGCTGATTTCTGTACTCTCCATATATAGGTAATCCTTTTTCTTTTCTTTCCTTTTTTTAAAGACTCTCCTGTCTCAATGTTGTGTAAACACTGATCTCCAATTGTTCTCTAATATGTCAATAAAGTAGCTTACAGCCAGTTGTTGAGCAAGGGAGAGAATAGGGCTGGACTTCATGCCCTACAGGGGAGGAGGAGTTGAAGGAGGAGAAGTAAGGTATTCAGTCACTAGAGAGGTTCATGAAAGATGAGGAAGGAGCAACAGAGCAGAGAAAGTCCTGAAGTGCAAGTATCTTGGGGAGTTTGCCAAAGAGGGAGTCAGATTAGAACATGGGATTAAGGACAGATTAAAACTGCTCAAGATTGTGTTGAGAAGCTTTTAAAATAAATAATATGATATATTCTCAATTATTTGGGTGATAACCGGGTTATGTGAGAAACTATGAAACAAACATAATTTTATATAAATTTAAACTAACATAAGGCTGATTATAATGGCAAAGACAATCCAGGAATTTAGAATGGAATTTAATAAAAATATAAAAACAATGAAGACTCAAGCTGAAATAAAGATGGAATTGAAAACCCCAATATTCCAACTCTCTTAAAATTTTAAAGCAATGAAGCACATTCAACATGTCAAAAATCATGGTTCTTTCTGTCTCTATTCTGTCATTTAGAAATTTAACGATGACCTTTATCCCCTTTCTTTTTTTTCTTTATTTTTTATTTCTTCAAGTTACATCTCAATCCCAGTCCCCTCCCTATTCCTCCTCCAGTCCCACCCTCAACCCCCCATCCTCTTCCCTTTTTTTTTCTTTTAAGTTTAAGGTATATCTTATTTTCCCCTACAGTTTCTCCTTTCAGTCCAACAAATGGCTCTTTCTCTTATAATAATAAATACAATACAGTACAACAGAGGTAATTAGGCAACAGTTATGAGGGTTATATGGCTTAGCGTACATTCCCAATGACCAGTCCACATGTATTTGGTACCTGACTTTAATATTCTACTATCTAAACATCTCCATGAGTTTAAAGGTCTATATCTGACTCAACATTCATACTAATTGCAACACAATTTTAAAAGTATCTTCTTAGATGTATAACACTCTCTTGACTCCTAAACAACTTAAAATTTAATTATGAGACTCTGTCTATCTGTTCTTCAATCACCTCAGAGACCTGAGAGGGATAAATATATCTAATTTTATAGGAAGTACAGGGTCTGCAGCTTCCCAAACTAAGAAATGACATACCAGTGGCTGCCTGGACAGTTCCCACTTTCTCTCCATACATTACAGTATCGCTCTTCAGTTGTTTGACCCCGCTTTTCTGACAGACATTGATTGTAGTGCAGGGGTTATGAAGGACTTACCTACCCTGTCTTGGCAGAGCTAGGCTGTCGACTTACCTGCTTCCAGGTTTTGTCCTTTTTGGACAGCATTCTGTCTACAGTTGGAGCAAGGGGCTTTTCCTACCAAGAGATAGGTTTGCGACTAATTCAATCATCTCCCACTGGAGATTCTTTGATGCTCATCTTCTACTTGGAAGAGAATGGGGGGGGGGTTAAGGAGTTGATAAGTCTTGATATAAAAAAATCTAAAGTTGTGAAAACATCTTTGAATGCCATATTCTGCAGATCTCTTGAGGTTTTTGAAGAGGCCCTATCTATCTCTTATATTAGGGTAAGCAGATGTTGCTTGTCTCTTAGCAGGTTTATTTCTGATTAGCTTAGCAAGTAACTATAATAGGCTGTCATAGTACCTAACAGAGTGACTGGCTTGCATAACCATTAGTTTGCATTTCTTAATTATCCTAAACAGTTCATGACAGTTAGCAGTAAAAGGCCGAAACATCACATTTCATTTTTTTTTTCCTTACCTCCTAACCCTTCCATCCCATTTCTCTGGGATGGGGTGTCCTTATATAACAGTCCCTCATCTCAGTTGAGAGGTCGTATGAGGGCCAAGAGCCTCTTCATTCATTGGGGATCTATGAAGCAGTACCATCAGTGAAAAGTGTCTCATTGCCTGGGAGAGAGAACTACTAAACAAACAAATCAATAAGCATACAATAGATAAAAAAGACTAAAAAATAGAAAAAATATAACTAATATATAAAAAATAAATAAAAAATAAAAATTAAAAATAAGAAGTCTATGTCCAAGTTCCCTTTGGTGTGTTAGTTGTAGTATTTATACCTTCTACTATATAGCTAAAATCCTACTATAAGTGAATAGATGTCATATGTGTCCTTCTGAGTCTGGGTTAGTTCACTCAGGATGAGCTTTTCTAGTTCCATCCATTTGACTGCAAATTGAATAATTTCATTGTTTCTGATAGCTGAATAATATTCCATTGTGTAGATGTACCACAGTTTTTTAACCCATTCTTCGGTTGAGGGACATCTGTGTTGTTTCCAGTTTCCAGCTATTACAATTAAGGCTGCTAAAAACATAGATGAGGAAACTTCCTTATGATTCCGTGAAGAGGCATTTGGGTGTATACCCAGAAGTGGTATGGCTGGGTCCTGAGGCAGAGCTATTCCAAGTTTTCTAAGATATCGCCAGACTGACCTCCATAGTGGTTGCACAAGCCTGCACTCCCACCAGCAATGGAGTAGGGTACCCCTTTCTCCATACCCTTGCCAGCATGTGCTGTCATTTGAGTTTTTGATCCTAGCCATTCTGACAGGTGTCAGATGGAATCTCAGAGTCGTCTTGAGTTGCATTTCTCTGATGATTAAGGATGTTGAGCATTTCTTCAAGTGTCTCTCAGCCATTAGGGATTCCTCCTTTGTGAATTCTCTATTTAGCTCTGTCCCCCATTTTTTGATTGGATTATTTGGTTTCTTGGCATTTAATTTCTTGAGTTCTTTGTAGATTTTGGATATTAGCCCTCTGTCAGATGTGGGGTTGGTGAAGATTTTCTCCCAGTCTGTAGGCTGCCATTTTGTTCGAATGACAGTGTCCTTTGCCTTACAGAAGCTTTTCAGTTTCATGAGGTCCCATTTATTGATTGTTGATCTCAAGTCCTGAGCTGTTGGTGTTCTGTTCAGGAAGTTGTCGCCTGTGCCAATTAGTTCGAGGGTTTCTCCCACTTTATCTTCTAGTAGATTTAGTCTGTCAGGCCTTATGTTAAGGTCTTTGATCCACTTGGACTTAAGTTTTGTACAAGGTGATAAGTATGGGTCTAGCTTCATTCTTTTACAAAGGGACATCCAGTTGGACCAGCACCATTTGTTGAAGATGCTGTCCTTCTTCCATTGTGCCGTTTTGGCTTCTTTGTCAAAAATTAGGTGGCCATAAGTATGTGGGTCTATTTCTGGATTTTCAATTCGATTCCATTGATCTACTGGTCTGTTTCTATACCTATATCATGCTGTTTTTACAACTATTGCTCACTAGTACAACTTGAAATCTGGGATGGTAATAACTCCAGATGTTTTTTTTATTGTACAGGATTGATTTAGCTATTCTGGGATTTTTGTTGTTCCATATGAAATTGAGACTAGCTCTTTCCAAGTCTATAAAAAATTGTGTTGATATTTTGATTGGAATTGCATTGAATATATATATTTCTTTTGGTAGGATGGCCATTTTTATTATGTTGATCCTACCTATTCATGAGCATGGGAGGTCTTTCCATCTTCTAAAGGCCTCTTCCATTTCTTTCTTCAGGGGCTTGAAGTTCTTGCTGTGCAGGTCCTTTACTTGCTTGGTTAGAGTTATCCCCAGGTATTTTATGTTGTTTGTGGCTATTGTGAAGGGGGTTGTTTCCATTATTTCTTTCTCAGCCCATTTGTTTGTTGTATAAAGAAGGGCTTCTGATTTTTTTGAATTAATTTTGTATCCAGCCACTTTGCTGAAGGTGTTTATCAGCTGTAAGAGTTCTCTGGTGGAATTTATGGGGTCCCTTATGTATACTATCATATCATATGCAAATAGGGATAATTTGACTTCTTCTTTTTCGATGTTTATCCCCTTGATGTCCTTTAGTTGTCTTATTGCTCTAGCAAGGACTTCAAGTACTATATTGAAGAGATATGGTGAACGTGGACATCCTTGTCTTGTCCCTGAGTTTAGAGGAAATGCTTCAAGTTTCTCACCATTTACTTTGATGTTGGCCACTGGCCTGCTGTATATTTCCTTTATTATTTCTAGGTACGGCCCTTGTATGCCCATTCTCTCCAGAACTCTTAGCATGAAGGGGTGTTGAATTTTGTCAAATGCTTTTTCAGCATCTATCGAGATTATCATGTGGTTTTTTCTTTCATCTAGTTTATATGGTAAATGACGTTGATAGATTTTCATATGTTGAACCATCCCTGCATCCCTGGGATGAAGCCTATGGTGTATGATACTTTTGATGTGTTCTTGAATTCGATTTGCTAGTATTTTATTAAGTATTTTTGCATCTATGTTCATGAGGGAGATTGGTCTGACGTTCTCTTTCTTTGTTGGGTCTTTGTGTGGTTTAGGAATCAGGGTGATTGTAGTTTCATAGAATGAGTTTGGCAATGTTCTTTCAGATTCTATTTTGTGAAAGATTTTGAAAAGTGTTGGTGTTAGCTCCTCTTTGAAGGTCCGGTAGAATTCCGTGCTAAAGCCATCTGGCCCTGGGCTTTTTTTGGTTGGGAGATTTTTAATGACTGTTTATATTTTCTTAGGGGCTATAGGGCTGTTTAATCTGTTTATCTGATCTTGATTTAGCTTCAGTAGGTGGAATCTATCAAGAAAATTGTCCATTTCACTTAAGTTTTCAAATTTGGTGGAGTATAGATTTTTAAAGTAGGATCCAAATATTCTCGGGATTTCCTCAATGTCTGCTGTTATTTCACCCTTTTCATTTCTGACTTTGTTGATTTGTGTTTTCTCCCTCTGTCTTTTAGTTAATTTGGCTAAGGGTCTGTGCATTTTGTTGATTTTCTCGAAGAACCAACTATTGGTTTCATTAATTCTTTGTTTAGATCTCTTTGTTTCTAAGTTGTTGATTTCAGCCCTAAGTTTGATGATCTCCTGCCTTCTGTTCCTCTTGGGTGTGTTTGTTTCTTTTTCTTTTTTTCCAATTCACCCAGTTTAGCTGTTAATTGGTAAATATGAGCTGTCACAATTATCTTTTTGAAGTCACTTACTGCTATGAACTTTCCTCGTAGCACAGCTTTCATTGTGTCCCATAGGATGGTGTATGTTGTGTCTTCATATTCATTGGATTTTAAGAAGTCTTTGATTTCCTTCTTTATTTCTTCCCTGACCCAGTGGCCCTCTAGTAAAGAGTTGTTCAATTTCCATGTGAGTGTAGACTTTCTGTTGATTCTTTTGCTATTGAAGTCCAGATTTTTTTCCATGGTGGTCTGGTAAGATACAAGGGGTTATTTCAATTTTCTTGTATCTGTTGAGGCTATCTTTGTGTCCAACTATATAGTCGCTTTTGGAGAAGGTTCCGTGAGGTGCTGAGAAGAAGGTGTATTCTTTTGTGTTTGGGTGAAACGTTCTGTAGATATCTGTTAGGTCCATTTGGTTCATGATCTCCGTTGGACTCATTATTTCTCTGTCTGGCTTCTGTCTTGATGATCTGTCCATAGTTGTGAGTGGGGTGTTGAAGTCTCCCACTATTAAAGTGTTTGGATCGATGTGCTATTTAAGTTTTAGAAGCGTTTCTTTTATAAATGTAGGTGCCTTTGTATTTGGGGCATAGATGTTCAATATTGAGATGACCTCTTGGTGTATATTTCCTTTAATGAGTATGTAATGCCCTTCTCTGTCTTTTTTATTAACTTCAATTGGAAGTCTATTTTGTTTGATATTAGGGTGGCTACTCCAGC
>CAJQZJ010024294.1:10350-26906 GCA_907164525.1 Lophiomys imhausi | reverse complement strand
CACACACACACACACACACACACACACACACACACACACACACACACACACCTTCTTCAACAGGCACAGAAGAAACTGTGTTCCATTAGACTGTCCCAAGGCATGCCTGCTACCAAAGCAAAGGACATGGTTTCCCATGATTTGTACCTGGAGGCTACAAAGAAGAGATGTCTTTTTATGATGTATGTTGGGTACACCAGCTGCACAGGCCAGCAGGGCAGGCTCTATGACCCTCGCAGCTCCACCAAAGGGTAGGAATACCACTTGGGAACCCAAGAAAGCCCACAAACACATTTTGAAAACAGTTTTCATGTTTGAAATGTCCTATGATTCCCAAGAAATAATCTTTGCTCCACCTAAGTGCATCAGACTATACTCTGAGAGCAGGGCAGGAACTGTCATGTAGGCATCCTGCCTTCTTGTGTTTTGTGACAAGGTCTCATGTAGTCTAGGCTGGTCTTGATCTTGCTATGTAGCTAAAAATGATCCTGAGCTTCTGATCTTCTTGATTCCACCTCCTGAGTGCTAGGAATAGAGTCTTGGGCCACCACATATGGTCTTATGCAGTCCTGGGGACTGAACCTAGAGCTTCTTTCATGTTAGGCAAGCACTCTACCAACTGATCAACATTCTCAGCCTCCCCTCCCCCTCCCCTCATATTGTTTTACCTGGAATATTTTCACGTGGCTGCTGTAAATCCTCAGGTGGCAGATCAGGAGTCACTCTTGGGTCCCTGGAAGGTCTGCCCTTGATTCTGTGTGCCATGGCTGTGGTCTCCCTCTGCTAGACAGGTATCCTAAACGTCGTGTGTGCAAGGACACATTAAAGATACAAGGAAGAGTTAAATGAAAGGCACAGGAACAGGTATCATGCTTCCATGGAGCTGGGCCTGGTGTCCTTTCCAAATGAGCTGGAGGAACAGGAAGGGCCAGGAAAACAAACAAACAAACCAAAATCAAAACCAAACCAAACCAACCAAACAAAGAAAAATCCTGGCAGTGTATCTGGTTGCAACCTCTCAGTCCTAGACTTCCTGTGTCCAGGGTAAAATGGGGGAGGGCTTTACCCCGCCCCCACCCCAAATCTTAGTATCCTCTGCTCCAGACTGCTCAGTTTAGACAGGCCATGGTCCTCCCCCCCCCCACTCCCCATCACCAAGAGCTGACACAGTCACCGAGGCCCTATATGTAGAAATGAACTGTTTCTGCCTCTAGTCAGCACTTTTGGGTGAGAGTCCTACTCACCAAATAGTCTCTCTGGGAGCACTTCAGGGCACCCAAAGATCCATGAAAGCGACTGGCAGGCACAGGGCAAATAACGGGATTCATACACCTATTGCCCTCCACACTATTCTGCCTGGTCCTCCCTGCACCTTCAGCCCTCAGGTCCCCTTTCCCAACCACCCTCAAGAGATTTGTACAGCCCCGGGATGAAGCAAGGCTCCAGAACTTTACCTTACATGTTATCCTGGTTCTCACTGCCTCCCAATCCACTCCTCAATCCCTTCCCTCAATGGCCTTGTGTTAACCCTAACCTCACTTCACTCACCACGAGGGTCCTTCACCAGAGGGTCCCTTACCACAGGGTTCGGTACTTCCGAGATGGCTTTGTCCTCTGACACCACTCACCAAGATTTCCTCAGAGCCTCCTTTTCCTCCCAGTAAAATAGCCTCTAGTAGGTTAGGCCCCGCCTTACTGGTGCATGTGCCTCTCTGATGGGCTGGAACAGTGAGCATGCACATGAGGCTGGCTTAACTTTGCCTGCTCAAACCCACTTCCTGGTTGAGGTAATAAAGACTATGGCTGAAGCCTTGTCATATGTCATGTCAATGGCAATATGCCTATTGCCCAGCAGGTTCTCTGTTACAAATCTTCGCAGACTTTCAGCTTGGCAAATGATCCAAAGACAAGGGAGAACATGACTAGCCCAAGGCCCACACTCCCGTCAGTACTGATAAGTGGGCAGTGCTTGTCTCTTGCATCCTCTTTCAATCCCATCAGAGGAATAGCTTTACCCTTAGTCCTCCTGTCTTAAAAATCCATTTCATGAGCTGAAGAGAAGGTCCAGTAGTTAAGAGCACCTGTAGCTCTTATATATTACGTGGGTTCAGTTCCCGGCACCCACATGGTAGCTAGCAACCAGCCGGTATTCCAGTTCCAGGGGATTCGTGCCTCTTCTAGCCTCCGCAGGCTCCTGTATACATGAAGTGCACATACATTTGCTCAGGCATTTATACATGCACATCAAATAAATACTTTTTAAAGGAAGAAGTAGTAGAATAAGGAGAAGAAAGGAAAAGCACTGGTTACTCATGGGAAAGTGGGAACAGACTCACCAGTGTATCAGATTGCATCCTGTCTGTGTCCATTTCCTCTCCTGATCCCCAGCTTTTCCAGCATCAGCATTCATACTTTTATGTAACACCCACTCTTACTCTGCACCTCTGCATTTGTTCAACTTCCCATCCTGAACATACCCTGAACAGTAATTGTCCACATGTTTGTTCTGCTAACCTATATCACCTTTGGTACTCCTCGGAGTATTCAGTTTTATGTCTGTAGATTTCCCACTTAATTTTATGGCTCCATCCTCCTGGGTAATATCTGTAGGCATATTTTTAAAGCTACTTTATTGGATTCCTATATCTACCACCATTCTCCACCCCATTCCCTTCCAACTCCCCAATACTAGGTAGGCAAGAAAGAAGGTTAGAGGGGATAGGGGACTTAGATCTCTTTAGACTATTTACTGCGGATTATTGTCCTTGGGTTCCTAGGTGCAAGTCCAAACTTTGTCCAGCAATCTAGGAAAACAACAAACCAGCAAACCATAAACCAAAACACCAACAATCCAGCAATCCAGTATTCTAGTAATCTAGCAATAGCAAATGCAACAGCAGGAACCAACAACAGCAGGGACCATTAGCAGGCAGGGAGGGGATGCACAGCAACCGCCACAGACCCTCTGGGGCTCTCCCATTTCAACCCCCTCTCAAGAGTTCCCAGAATTAAACTATCTACAGCTGGCACAAATCACGCCCCTGCCAGAGCACAAGACAATATAGTTAGCTGCTGTGGACAATGTGAAGCTGCCCCATACACCTGGGATTAAAACAAAAATATATTCACATAACATAACTGGGTTTTTAAAGACACCAAAATTCTCAGTGGAGGTAATGATAGCATCAATAATCTTATCATCTGGCTGTGGTAGAAGTTAGGTCTCTTTGGTGAGATTAGTAGGCAGTTCAGATTAGCGTCTGGCAGCACATAAAGGAGAGGTTGGTGTTCCTTGAACTTGGGCCAAGATGGACAGAGTGGCCAGTATTGCCACAATTGAAGCAAACTCCCCATGGAGGATCTTTCATACCCATCTTCTTTGGAGGAGATTAGGGGTGCTGTCTGGAGCTTGTGTGTCTCTATGAAAGCTTTTTCATTAAACATTTTAAATGACATATTCTGCAGATTTCTGAAGTGTTTGAGGATCACCTATCTATCCAAAGTACATATATATCTGAGTAGACAAACATTGTCTGTTTTATTTCTTCACTTTTGTTTAACATTGAAAACATATACAGGAGTCTAAATAAAGCTTACTTTGGTAATTAATCATGACTGTAAGTATAGTTATGAGTATATTAAAGAATATAAGTATGAGGTAACTGATAATTATATGTTCTAATCATTTTTAACAGTTTATACTAACATGACAATTTCTGAATTGAGCTCTTTCTGTATCAAGATAAGATTTTAAAATATAGACACTGGGAACTGTTGAAACCTACTTAATTTTAGCCCCCCTGCAGAAGCCTACATCAGCCTTACAGCATAACTAAGGCTTCTCTACTGGGGCCTGTTGCAGCTTTTAACATACCTGCAGCCATTTTTGCCTTTAGTCTCCATCTTAATCATAAGGTGAAAGTAAGTTCAAGTTCTCAGGCTCTGCTTGCCTGACATAAAACATTAGCTTTTGTTAACTGCTCTGTTTGAATTAATGATATATGCCCTGCTTTACTAAACCACAATAACGTGCCATGTTTCACTCCCTAGAATGTTGAGGAATTGAAAAGCTCCTAAGTCCCCTCCTGTTGTGCCAAATTCCAACCAATCAGCTTAAAATGCTTTGTTTAGGTGGCTAGGCATTATGTACCTGGTATAGAACTGGTGCATCTTGCTTGGTTGAAAACATTATACCTGGAATAGGGTTGATTGTTATGTTTTTTGTCATTATTTTCTTCCTGCTTGATGATGATGTTTTCCTTTAAAAACTCACTCTGAGAACAGATCGGGGACGCAGTCCTGTTTCTGAATCCGGGATTGGGGTCCCTGATGGGTCAGTTTGGTTTGGTGTTCAGTAAACTTCCATCAGTCTGAGTGGTCAGTGTGCAGCTATTCCTGAACTAATAACTGGAATTTTCTTAATCCTTATATAGTATATCATTAAACAACAAAACAGTTCCCTATATGACTCAGTTGACACAGACTGGCTACATATTAAGAATGTTAGTAAAATCAAGGAAGTTCAACGTTTATCTTTAAATGTCTCTTCTAGCCTGAATAGACCTTATGAGCCAATCATTCTTATTTTCTTTAATGTTGCAAAGTATATAGATATGTGTTGTTGTGGTGGCAGTGGTTGTGGTGGTGGTGGTGATATCAACCATAAGCATACACACACCTCTGAGAGGGGCGAGTATGTACCCTGGGACTGGTGAGCCCAGGAACCACACAACTTTGAGGGGGAAGGGTATCCCCAGTAAAGTGTTACAGGTCTGAGGAAGGTATCCTGGGACTCGAAAGCCCAGGAAACATACAGGTCTTTAAGGTGGGACAATGTCCCAGTGGAAGGATATCCTAAGACTCAGGAGCTCAGAAACCACACAGCTCTGAGAGGAGTCTTCCTCAACAGAGATGTTGCAGCTCACAGGAAGGAGTTGCCTCACCCCAAGTTAAGCTAAAGAGCCAGGGCTGAGCCCCCACTGGTGTCTCCTCTGCTTCTTTGCTTCTTCCCCAAGACGAATGATGGAGTCCCAGCAAGCAGCAAATCTCATAAAAGTGCTTTTATTGGAGGGTGGGGAACAAATCCAGTGTATCACTGCCTTCTGTTCCAGGAGAGGACTGCAAGGAATTAAGGAATCTCAGGCCTTATATAGGATTTGGGGGGGAGGGATGTGCCTGTCTAGGGCAGGGATTTCCAAAATAAGGGGTGGGCCTTCAAGTCCTGAGCTTGGGGGACCTAAGGGATTGGTGGGGTTTTATTCACCTAAAACTAGAATAAATCTGGGAGGGGTGCCACCTGAGGAGCTGGAGAGTGTTAGAGGCTGAATCTGCCATTCTGACAGGTGTGTGGGAAGGGCCTATTAATTTAAACCTAGGGGATTAATACAAACTTGAACTTCCCATAACTAAACTGTGAATTAGTACTAAAAGGTCAGATTCCTACTCCTGGTTAAAACTCCCTGTTTCTTAGGGAGTATGGTTACATTGTACACATTGTTACCACAGAGATGGCCACGGAGCACAGGCCTATCTGTCAGCTGAGGCCCTAATTTGAAGACTATGTTACTGACTCCAGGTTCCCAGTGTTTTCCTCAGCCCCCTGGAGACCGGAGGTGTGATCTTATTAGCCATGGTAGTTGCAGGGCCGGAGGAGACCTAGACAATTCCTTTAAATGTATACAAAGTTAACAAAGTCTGTGGCAGGAAAGACTTTCCCTGCAGCATGAATGGCTGACAGAGACTGGAGAGGAGGTACTGCCTCTGTGGACAGATCCCTTGATGACTGTAGGCTGAGGCAGGAAAGATGTCGTCATGGTGGACCATTTTAATGAATTGCTGCCACAGCCGCTTTGATTTCAGCTGCAGTGGTGGAAGCTGCACTGGAACTACATTATCTATTTTCATCAAGATCATATATTAATAAAGGCATTATAATAAAATATCTGATAAAATTTACAATGTCCCATAGCTTCATTAATTTAACTATTTTTAAAATATGCTGTTGCAATATCAAAATAAAGTACCTTTTTAAAGAGTGAAGTTACAGGGTATGATAATAATTTTCAGAACACAAAACCAAATTTTAACATGTCTCTCAAAATCACTACCAAGTACATAATTTTGATGTTATGAAGCTTGCTGACAGCAAGAAAAGTTCTTGTATATGAACACATAACACATAGAAGTGCAACTTTAATAGCTCATAGTTTAAATCTTATTTTTTATAAACCTGATTTTTTAAGACAGGATAGAAATTCTGTAAAATCTTACCCAGTTTTAAAGTACCTTTGGAGACCTGTACCTTTGTTTGGCTCATTCCATTTGTTGCAGCTCAGATTGGATCCAACCCTGAGTTAGGAGTTTAAGCTAACTTTTTGTTACAGATGCTACAGACTTGTAACTGTATCCAATAATTACAAGTCAACAATTTCCTTCCTTACTGGAGAAGCTGAGAAGCTGCTGGTGCCCATTTAAGAGCAGCTTGTACAGACCAGGCAGCCCCCAGCTTGCTTGCTGTCAGCTTGATCCAGGCAGGAGGTGGGGCTTCTCCAGCAGTGCTAAGCTCTTAGCTGCAGGTGCAGGGCTCTAAGAGCAGTGCTAATTTATCAGTCTTTGTTGTCCCCACTCAGCCACTTTCTTCTGAAAATCCTTGAAATGAGTTAAAACTAAGTCAAGTTGCAAATGGGCAGCAGACAAAGTTTGGCCCTTTTCTCAGAATATCAAACACAGAGAAACCATTGAATAACTGAACAAAAGTACAGACAAAAATTGACAGACACAGACAGGTCTTGGCACATTCAGGAACTAGGAAGGGGTAGATGTTTGGGAAAGTTTACAAAGCTCTGGAATGGATCAGAGTCTGGTTCGGTTTTGGAACTAAGATGATGGGGGGCCCGAAATGGTGCTTGAAGGAGCAGTGCTTGGGACAGCTTGCAGGTGCAGGATCCACGATGGAGCTGGATGAGTCGGGTTCTATAAATCAGAGTGACACTTTGTGGTGGGTTGGATTCGTGGAGTCTCTCTCTACAGGACCCCTAATGGAGCAGCTGCTCAAATCCTTTCAATGGACTGTTTTTTTTTTTTTTTAAAGAAGTTCTTACAATGTAGCTGCTGCAGGCTTCAAAAGTAACAGACCTGTCTCAGTCTACATCAGTGGCAGGGATTGAATGAAGGTGTGCTCCACCATGCCCAGTGAGGATCTCTCTTTAGATACTTGTGCAGACTCATAATTAGCACAGCCTGCATGAGCAGGGACATTCAGGACAGACCATGTTAAATATTCCTCTGCCTTGCCTTGAACAGATCAGTGGGCAGGAACCAGCACCCCTATATTGCCTGTGTGAAGAGCCAGAAGACTGCCAGCATCAAGACCCACACTTCAGTGTGGCACTACACAACAAACAGCAGGATGAGCAACTATTTTGGGAGTAGCCTCTAACTCTAGCAAAGAACAGGTGAAGTGGCTTCCTTCCAAGTTTTTCAGACTGCAGGGTAGGGCCATACCTTGGATGACAGTTGTCTGTTTACTTTCTGGGGTCTTTTTCTGCTTCTGATTCCATATAATTGGAATTTTAAATATAAATTCCATATAATTCAAAATAAGTGCTCCTTAGTCTCTGCTTCTCTCCCCTATACCTGTCATCACCACCAACTTGTTGCTAAGTGCTTCATTGGTTGGAGGATCATGACATCACTTGTTGTTAAAGGGCCTTAACCTTACCACTATAAACTATGAATAATGTATGGTAACGTTATCCATATGTGCATAGGATATGCACTATGTGGTAACATATAGTAGAAACCCACACCCATGCTGGTCCTGTGTTCATGGCAAGAGTTTTTAGCTTGTCACACATTCTTTGCAGCCAGCACTCTGATGACATCTGCTAAGCTCCAGCCATCTTTATCATCTGCTGAGCATTTCTTCCAGAAGTGGAGAATTCCCTATGTGCTGCCAGTTTTGAACCCATCATGGAGTGGGCTAAATCCAATATATAGCCCCAAGTGGGTGGCAGAGTATTCTCCTGCCCTTTATTCCACTGGGTATTTTCCAGTGTCTCCAGGGATTGGTCTTTGCCTCCTGACATTGGCATTTTCCCTACAGGTACTTGCAGGATACGGAGTCGAGTCCTTTGACTTCCAAGGAGAGGAGGTTGCTGCAGCAGGAGGTCAGCAGGGTCCAGTGAGGTTTGGGGAGCTTTCTGTGATTGCAAGAGCTTGGGAAAAAAGACTAAATGTGTGGGAGGAGAAGAGGTGATGGGAAGTATTAACCAACCTCTGACTTCATTTTCATTTCAGGCTTTGGAAACCAGGATAACAAGGCATCAGTTTAGAATCTTTGAGTCCTAGGAAAATTCTGACCCTAGTGTTAGCTTTGTCCATAGATGGTGGGAACAATGGCTGTGGCTCTATTAGATGAATGGTGTAAGGTGATTGACCTGGACCCCAGGAAGACTATGCTTATTGTGGGCATCCCTGTGCAGTCCACTGAGGCTAACATAAAGGATGCTCTGAAAGAAGGCTTACCTCCTTTGTGTGCACACAAGGTGATAGGCAGAATGTTCAGGAGAGAAGACAATGCTAAGGCAGTCTTAATTGAACTGACTGATGTTGTCAATTATACTATGTTGCCCACTCATATACCAGCATAGTGTGGGGCCTGGAAAGTGGTAGTCAAACCCCATAGCCCAGATAATGAGCTTATCAATAAGCTAGTCTACTTTCTGAGAGATGAAAGACGGAGGATGTTGGTGTGGCCAAAGCCCTGGGGATTTGCACTGTCTCTACAGCGAGCATGGAGCTAAGGAATTCAGACCAAGACAAACCAGAAGGCTCAAACTCTCTGTGCATTAATAGCACGTATTACCAAAAACTGAAAGTGTTTACTGGAAGTCCCTTTCCAGGCCCAGGAGAAGAGACCTTTGAAACCTGGTTAGAGGAAGTCACTGAGATGATGCAGTTCTGGCAGTTATCTGAAGGGGGAAGTGGCGCCTTCTAGAGAGCCTGCATGAGTCTGCCCTGTCAATCATGCAGCAGGCACAGTGGGCTGGCAATGACTCTCTAACTGTGGAGCAGTGATTGAAAGCCCTTTATTCCCATCTTTGGGAATAAAGAGGACCGTAATACCTTAAAGTTCAGGTTCCTCCAGTCTTCTCAGAAACCTGCTGAGAAGATATCTGATTACTTGTTGTGCTTAGAGCCCCTACTGCAGAAAGCAGTGCAGCAGAGCCCATTGTCAGCACACGATGTGGATTCAATTCTCCTCAAGCATATCTTATCTCAGGGCTCCATGACCACTGGGCTTTGGGGCAAGCTGTCCCTCTTAGATCAGCAAGGGTGCCCACCTACTTTTCTGGAGTTAATGAAATTCACTCAAGATGAGGAACAGCGGGAGACTGTCACGGTAGGGCTGGGCGAGCAGCAAAATCAGGCAGAAAGGGAAAACAAGGCAGCAGGAGAAGTCAGTACAGCAGTGGCAGATCAAATTGTCACCCATGCAGGGTTTTTTAGGGAGATCAGCACCCAGACCTTAGGAGAGTAGTTCACATCAGTGAAATGGAGACGACTGCTATGGAGATACAGGGCAGGGGAAGAGGAGCATGTGAGGGAATTAAGTTTCAGGGCTGAAGATGAACCTGATGAGCAGAAGCCCCATGTTATAGCACAGGATATATCGGGAAACGAGAGAGGGGCTTGGGCTGTGAGCCACCCCAGCCCCAAGGAAATATAGGCTCAAGGCATCCAGGAATTACTTCCTCTGGCAGGCAACAGAGATACCTTGACAAAATGATGGGGCAGCACAGACAAATGGCAGGGTACATGAGTGGTGCAGAAGGGCAACAGTGCCAAGGCCAGGGTAAGGCACCTAACTTGCCACTAGCTAGAAATGATTCCAACAAGCAAGAACAAGCTCCACCCAGCTCAATGACTACCAAATCCCAGGCCCATAGGGAGTACCAGAGACAGAAATGGGGAGCTACTATAACCACACTACAGGGTGATCCAGACTCCAGTTGGGACACTAGTGGGTCAGAGGATGAAGATGGAAAGGTTGAGGGCTCTGACGTAAGAAAGGCCAATGGTATTGAAGCAGCATGGGGAGTAGAGGAGCCTGCCACAGGGCTGTCTTGGCCAGAGGGAACCAGTGCCTGGGAGCCAGTGCAGCAAGGCAGGGAGACAGGGCCCAGAAAGGAGGCTGCAGGATCCAGCCTGTCTTCAGGATCATCTACACTGCTCTAGGGGAGCCCCATGAGGGCAGCATCCTTGAGTTCTTTCGAAAGTGACCACCCCCCACCCTCAGGTGAAACTTCCCGGGTCTATGGACCCAAAGGACCCAGGAGACCAGTCCCAACTGAAGGCAGTTTCTTTTTTGGCACCCTGGCAGGACTATGAGGGGGAAAGACACCAGTGCTGAAAAAGAGCCCTAGTCTGGGGCACCCAGCACCATAGGGTTAGTGCCCTCAGCTGGCTTGAGAGCCTGTGAGTGTGCAAGGCAGATTTTGTGGGAACAGGAGGTGGAAGAACAGCAGCAGGAGGACTCGGTGGGGGGGGGGGGGGGTAGTTTGTTCTGCTCTTTTGTCAGGGCTGCTAGAGAATTCCAGAGAGCAATCTGGGAGAGCCTGGTGAACAGACCTCCACGGGCAGCTGCCAAGGCTGGCCCTAAACCCTGCCAACCTGGGAGGGTGGCTTGACAGTGTTGCCCAGGTGCCATCCTCCATGTGCCACCCATACCAAACAGGTGGGTGTTACAGAAGAGGCCATCTCAAGGGTTCTGCTGACTGCCTGGTCTCCTGGCACGGATGCCCCCACCCCTATCCCTTCCTGTTGCCATCCTGAGGCAGGCTACTCCCTGCTCTGGAAAACCCCCACCCTGATAGTTGACCCAGCTGTCCAGCAATCCCTTCTCCACCTGTACACTTGCCCCTGATCCATCGCTCCTGTACAAAGCTGGGAGTGAGGTGTGTATTACCTCGGGCATCTGGAGGCACTAACTACCTGGTCAGCTGCCCCAACACCCTGACATGTATTTCGAGCTTTTGTGCCAGCCCAGGCTATGCCAGCTCCTTTCCCACCCGGTGTTGTGAACACCTCGTCTGCTTTCCTGGTGTACATCTAGGCCAGCTGCCTGCTGCTTGTTCTCCTGCAGATGTGTGTGTTCTAATCTGATCAGGTGCTCCCCAGAGTTCTAATGTGATCAGGTGCTCCCCAGAGTTCCCAAGCCCAGTCTTGGCAGCCAGTGGGAACCATGGATGTTGACAAGGGACTGGGTGGTGATTTCAATGTGGGACAGTGCTATGACATTACACTCCTGTTTTACTTGTGACTATTTTCTATGCTCCCCAATTCCCTGTGACTGGTATGTGCATGCTATAAGGCAGTAGGTGTCCTGCAGTGTGTGACCCCTTGAGAGCATCCCTTAAAGCAAGTGGGCATCACCAGAGTTCACCATCTTGAGAAGAGGAAGATCTAGGGCACACAGGAGAGTATATTATAGCAGAAGGTGTGGGCAGGGGCCCAGGAGTGGGGAAGGGCAGGGCCTATGGCTTCTAGTGACAACTGAAAGTTTTTATGTGTTACCTCTTTTTAATGGTTTTAGTACAAGTTTTTGTTAAATAAACTTCATGAATGTTCCAACTATGTCCTGTCTCTGGTGTGAGTGATTTGAAGGGCAACAGTGTTGGCCAGTATGACACTGACATAATGTATAGGTCAGAGACCATGAGGGACTATAGTGGCTTCCTGGGTTGGAAGGAGCCAGGCTACTGGTAACCAATGGGTGTGGGGTGCAATGGCTGTCTTCCTAGGGTACTTGGCATGAGCAGAAAGAGGCTACATGCTGAAGGGAGGATGCAGTACAGAAGGCAGGCCCCAGGGTATGATGCTCCTGTAGATGCTGTGCCAAATTCACAGCATGGTGTTTTTCTACCTACCCTGTTCAGTCTACCTCCTGAATGTGGATAGGGGCCAGCTTCTGTCTCCACTGAAGGATGTTTGAGGACTGGTTGGACAGTGCTTGGCAGACTTGGGTGTCACAGGTAAAAAGGGGAAGGAAGGACTCATTCTCTAGACACCCTGTCATAGCATTCCTCCTTTTCCTTGGTAGGGGTGTACATGTTGCAATCCCTAAGAAGGTATTACTGTGTTTATGTGCACTTGTGTGTGCATGCTCTCACATGTATATGTGTAAGTGCATTTCTGACTGACTGAGTGTATGAGTACTGGCCAGTGAATAGGTGTCTATGTGAGTCACTGTGTGTGTGAAGGAGCATCTTTTTGAATGTTGGGAGCATTTCTGTTCATGCATGTATGAATATCTGAATGTGAGTGTAAGTGAAGGTGAGTGTGATCAAGTCATTGCATGTATGTGATAATGGGTGTGTCAGAGAACAACACTAAACTCTGAGGGTCCAATGTCTTGAATGTGAGGCATTTGTACATCAATGAATGTAAATGTGAGTGTTACTGAATGAGTGTTACTGTCATATGTATCACTGCAGAGGTTGTGAGCCAATGTGTTATAAGGTTGGCAGGTTCTGACTTGATGGATGGAATAAAATTGGAAGGATGTATTAGGAGGCAGAGTCTGCTTTCCCCTCAATCCTGGTTTCACTTTCACAGACTCATGCTCCCTCGCGGCCCATTAATCATCTATAGTGGGTGCTCAGGGAATATTTATCAATGAGTGAGCAATTCTTTCCCTTCCTTTAAGTTTACAACTCCAAGGTTACTTCCTCCAGGAAATCATCCTTCAATTAAAATCCAGATTATAAACCTCTTATGATCTTCTAATAATTACTATTGGAATGGGGTTGTTCACCATTATTTTCTCATTGGGGTAGGAGAGCTCTCTATCTGATACCATTGCAGAGGCAAGAAGATAGCCTGTGTACAATAATAAATTCATACTAAAGCTACATAGGCTCAATCTAAGCAAAACAAAACAAGGAGATGATGATTCATTCCTTCTTCAGTGTATCAGGATTATATCACAGATCAGGCTACAGTCTGTCAACTTAAAGTGACTAGTCTCCCAAACTTTTGGCAGTCTTCACCTCGGTCTCCTGAGTGCTAGGTTTACAGGCATGAGCCACCATGACCAACACTGTTTTGCAACAAGAATGGCTTCTGGTAAATCACGTGTCTAAAATCAAGTTATTATACTTAAGTGAATATATACACAGAAAAAAACCCAAAACTTTTTTTAAAAACAGGAAGTGATAGTGGCGTGTAATATCTTAACATTTATTATAATTTGTGTACATTCATGTGGATTAAGCAAGTATAATTAGAAACACTAAGCAATTAAAAAGAAGTGAAATAATGAAAAATCATCTCTCTTTCTTAACTGCAGAATTTTGAGTCTAAGACACCAAAGAGCTGTTTTAGATTCAAATCAATATTAACCTTGCAAGCTGTGTTTGAGTATCTCCCATATTTCTAAAACTCCTTAAATGGCAAAGTTCACCCTTTAAGGTTGGGAAACAATCACATCTTGGGCATTGTTACTTTGCATCCCATCTATGGGGCCTCATTTAAACTCCCAGGTGACACCTCTAGCCAAGGTAGTGACAGTTTTCTCTTACTAATTCATTTGGCACCCATAAGTTATTGCTCACCATCTTTTAAGTCACATGCTAGAGCTGGACTTGCAAAAAACTAGTTTATAATTAATATGAGGATGTGGCCTACTGTATTACTTTGGAGTATGTGTAACAGAAATATGCAAATAAATAGAATGTTCTTCTCTGGTTACCTAGTAGGAAGAACAAGTTCACACTTAAATGTGTCTAGGGTTCAGTCTGAAGAGAAGAGTTATTTAACAAGTCCAGCAAAGAGGCCTCCATTTTACATCCCCAAGTTTTAAGGGCCATTTTTCTCTTCAAGGAGCTTATCGTTTAATGCTGGGCCCAAAGGCAGCAGAGGAGCATATTAGCAAATCTCAGGGAAGAACCTGCCTCTGCTCAGCCAGACATCAGCTTTCAGTGTTTTCAGTACCTGGGAACCTAGAAATTGTTGTTAGTTTGATACAGAGTCAGGACTAGAAAACAGGTCATGCACTCAGGGCAGAGAGCCTACTGCACTTTTCACTGCATCCCAAGCTTTTCTTTGAGAAGATGCATGGGCAACTTTGTTTCCAGGTGAAAGCTTCTGTTTGGAGGACAGGAAAGGGGACAATTAGATTACTGTAGTATTTCAAAGAGGGATCCAAGAAGCCTAAAGATGGGGCAGATTTCACTTTTCCCATTTTTAATACTATGCCTCAGGGAAGTATTTCAAGGTAGGAACAGGGACCCTCCACATAGTGCCTGGCACATGCTCAACACTAAGTCATTGTCACTGTGGTTATTGCTTCTAGAGAAAGTATGGACTTCAGAGAGATACAGCAGTGGTTCTACAAGATTCTTCCCACTTTTCTGAGCATTACTTTCTTCATTTTTTTCTTTACTTTCGTCATTTATAAGATGAAAATGAGAATATCTCAGAGAGTATTAATGAGATTAAAGTCAGTGCTTTGTGGTAATGCCTGGTGTGTGGTATGATCTGAAGAAACCTTATCTGTTTTCTTCTTTACTCTTTTGTGATCTACATACTCTAAAGCAGTTAGGAGAATTTCTATATAAAGTCCAGGAATACCGAGGGTAAAGACTTGAACCAGCTATTGAAATTCAAACAGACACAGGTATCCCTTTGGTTAGAAGCCTCCTAATATTGTATCTTATCATTAAACCTGGGTAAACTTTCCAATATATGCTGACATACCTGACTGGAAAAACTCAAAGGACGATGAGAGGAGGTAATTTAAATATGACATAATTCAGTCAAAAATAATGAAATATTTTTAAAATTCTGAGAAATTTAAAAAACACAAATATAGTGAATAGAAAACTTAAACATTAGTCTATTGCCAACGCTCAGTATCCAATGCCTATAATTTCCCTATCAGGGATCGTGAACAGTTTTTGGCTCAGCCCCTCAGAAGCTTCAGAAAGTCTCATACACTGACACCTGTACTTGCGCCCTTGTCTAACACACCAGGTCATCTGCACTCATTAGAAAGTGGAGTTGTTCATCCTGGGAGCACAGATTTCAAACCTGAACTGAGATGTGGATTTGAAGTACTTTCTAAGGTATAAAAGGCTACACACAAGTAATTATAACATTGAGATACAATCTTAGATGTATGTTACTTCAGAATAAGTGGGCAGAACTACAGTGAAGCTAAGAAGGACAATGTAAGAGAAGAGGAGCCAACAATTTGGGGCAACTGGATAGCCAAATAAGTCTGGGGCTCATCAGCTTCTGTTCAACCTGGAAGACCCAAAAAGAAATAGAGGCAGCAATGAGACTTGAAGTAAGTATTCAATACCTGAAACCAGGGTCCCTTGGGTAGGTAACTGTTACAGTGACTGGGAGCCTATGTCCAACACAAATGCATTTCCTGGAGAGAAGGCAAACTTTGTGTAGCCATAGAGGGAAAATATTCTGTGGTCAGACACCTACGACAATCCCACTGGCTATTTGCCCAGAGTCTGCTTTAGTCAAAATCTTAGTTATTAAAACTAAATCTAAAGCTATCCAAACAGTGGTGGAAGTAGTCCAAAGGAATATGGCAGAGAGCCCAGTACTAGAATATCAGGGCTGAGATGAGGTAATGATTCTATCATATGCCAACTAGGTGTTTGTCCAGAACCATTTTCTTTCTACATTTTTATTCCCTTGTCACAAAATAGACCCAGGTGTCCCAGGGTTAGAAGATTCAGCTGAGGTTCTGGATGGGAGAGATATTTCTTTAAAGAAAGATATTATGACTCTAGCAACTTGGAAAGGGGTCCTTAGTGAGGGTTTTTGCATACATCACTTAAGATGTCAAAGTAGTACAGGACAAGGACTTGGGATTTTCATTAGATGGCTAAGGAACACAGCAGAATACTGAAGTAAAACCCAGGTCCAAACTAGGGCAAATTTTTGTCTTGTTCCTTTAGTTTAATGGGGATCTTGGCTGCTTATCAACTATGGACTTTAAGCACTCACCTAGAACAGCTTCTCATAGCATTTCTCACAGTGGATGGTGTTGTGGTGAATGAAGATATGATCTAGGAGATCACCCATTGGTTTTTTGCAAATCCCACACTAACAGGGAAAGCAAAGTAGAGGTCAGCACTCAAAGCAGATTTTGTGAGCTGATGGCACATCCTGAACTTTCAGGGAGATAACAAGACATTGCAAACATTAATCTATAACACAATATAAACAAACACACAATAAAACACCAAAATACAAGCTGGTAGGGACGAGAGATGGCCCAGTCAGTAAAACACTTGTAGATTTGATCTCCAGAACTCATATAAAAGCTGGGTGCAGAGGCACAAACCTGTAATTCTAGTGCTGGGATGCCAGACACAGGAGGATTTCTGGGGCTCTGACTCTCCAAGTTCACTGAGAGACCCTGTGCCTGCTCCCAAATAACACAGAAAGCAACCGAGGAAGACATCCATTGCTATCTGGTCTACACACACACACACACACACACACACACACACACACACACACACACA
>CAJQZJ010024294.1:0-10340 GCA_907164525.1 Lophiomys imhausi | reverse complement strand
CACACACACACACACACACACACACACACACACACACACACACACACTCACACTCACACTCACACTCACACTCACACATGCACGCACCACTCCCCACTAGCAGAATGATCAGCATCCTGGTTAGAGGCCACAGTTTCACAATCAGCCCAGGTTAAAATATTGAGTGAGATGACAAGGTACTGAAACTTTTCAAGCCTCCATTTCCTTACCTATAAGATTAGGAGAGGCTGGATGACGTGAATGTTTAAGGACCAGAGGAACGTGATAGTGTCCCACAGAAGAGAAGGGTGTTTTAGTAGTTCAGTCCCTCCCACAAACCTGTGCTCTCCGGAATGTCAGTGGCAGGACTTGCTAACACAGGCAGTTGAGTAAAAAGACACCAGACAGTGCCTGGATTTCCAGAACTCTCAATGTCTTCAGCCTCATGCTTCTAGCTTCAAACAGTCAAAGGTGTGAGGAAGGAGATAACAGCCTTCAGATGACACCCCAAGTCCCTTTGCTTATTCTTGCCATGCACCCTTTTGACTGCAATCTGGCTACTTCTATTTCTCAACTCAGTTCTCCTGGCAGAGTATTCCTCAATGTAAATCAATTATTAAGCTTCTGTTTCCTATATAATGCCTCTATCCTTTTAGTTATTGTGCACCTGACTGGAACATGGATTTACAATGGTGCTGATCCATTTAGGGGTCACTTCTGGGCATGTAGAAAGTGAAAAATGTATATGAATGACTCTAACCAATGTGATCACTTTTCTTGGAGCAGTAAAAATCAGTTGCATAGTGCTGAGGATAGAACTTAGTGGCGACCCTGACAGTACAAACTGTGGGCAAGCAGGACAGACACTGGGGAGTTAGTTGATTGTCCTGTTTTGCCTAAACAAGGTAGACCTGTCCCACCATGTTCCTACTCCACAGGAAAGTCTGTCAGATCTTCTGGGCCTGGCAGCCAAAGACTGATGCTGCCCTAGGACCTCTGTCTCCAACGACCATGGAGGAATCTAGGGTGATGATTTTCCAGGTAGCTAGTAAGTCTCTGTCATTTTTTAATAGATTCAGGGGCTGCTTGGTTTGTAACTCCTGCTTACTCAGTGAAATTTATCCTTCCTGGGTCTCTGGTGGCCTTGCCAGTTTAACAGCAGAGACCAAGGCTTCGGATGCCTTCTCAGCTCTCTTCATGTGTAAAGGTCAGGCCTCCGTTTCCTAGACCTCATACTAGGTCTAGGCACAGTTTACCTTGCTACCAGACTCTAAAAAGACATAAACTGAAAAAAAACAGGTCTCAAAGTAACTTTTTACTATTCCTTTAAAGAAACCCACTTTATAATAACTGCTCTCAGTAATCAACCACCTGTGTCTTGTGGTGAATGATTGGATAGAAAAAAAGGTGTAAAGTATAATAGGTTAGAATTAGTAAGGACTCTTCAAGGGCCTGCAGATCAGCCTGGCATCTGGCAGCACATAGTTCTGGGCAACCATTGAGAGCGTACTCTGAAGGCCTGGGAATCTGAAAAAAAAAACCTTGTTGCTTGACAGTGTTTGAAAGCTGGATGGATTAGGGCTGAGGTGGGTGGAGCCCAGATTGAATTCAGCCCTGGGAAAAGCCCCAGGTGGAGGCATAGCTACAGTTGCATTAATCCTAGGAACTGTCAGTTTCCACAAGAGAGCTTGTGAGCCCTCGGGACACCATTAAAGATAACAAGATGATGGCCTATATAAACTAGAGAGCTCCACGGGGATCTCTTTCTTGCCCCCCAAGGACAGGGATGGAGGAGACAGGAGCACATTTGGGAGACTATGAAATGTTAAGCGACCATAGATCTGCTATGGGGCCACACTAATGTAGCAGGAGCCCTGAGGCAAAAAACAGCAGGTGAATAAAAGCCAAAGAAAGGAAATCTAAGCTGCAGAGACTGACGCCCCACTGGCAGGAGCAAAGCAACTCTGAGATGGAGGCTACATTTCTGAGGAGACTGTGTAGAGATAAATCCTGTTGAGGAAGCCAAGGAACTGCTATAGGCCTTAAAGCCTGGTAAGGTCTAGAAGCTAAAGACTAGGCCATGAAGCACGCACAAGGTGAGGAGACTGTGGAACTGACAGCACAAGGCAACGTTAGGCCAGGAGGAAGCTGAGCCAAGCTTAAGTTTGCCGTGACTGCCAGATGGTAAACCAAGATGCCCACAAGGACCTGCCTTAGAGAATTTTAATATTGTTTCAAGAGGGTTAAAATAAGATTGTTTATATATTCTTAGGTATTAAGTGTTTATAGCTATTAGGTATTGTAGGTTATAGGATATAATTTATAGGTGTTTGTTAAGTATTAGGTTTGTTAAGTATATAGGTGTTTTAAATAAAAATTTTCTGTTACAGTAAAGTTTATGTAAGGTCTGAGGATGCAAAAGCTTAAGTTGGGAGGATCTAAGAAAATGTTTTAGGTTTTATTTAAGGTGTGTAAATAATTTAATATGCAAGTTATGAAGGTCTGAGGACATAAAAGCTTAAGTTTTGACAAGAAAATGGCTTAAGGTCATTCAGATTTCTTTCCCTCTATGTTATTGCTATATTAAGACTCCAAAAGTTCAGAGTTTTGACATTAACCAGTAGAGTTCTGATAAGCTATTAATCCAGCTCTGCTAAGCTCCAACTACTATTATCAGAGTCACAGGCTCAAGAATTTAAATTTCCTTTGGTTGTCTTCTAAGGGTAGACTTAAAAGTGCTTCTCAGGGACTGGAGAAATGGCTCAGCTGTTAAGAGCACTGTCTAGTGCTCTTCCAAAGTTCTTGAGTTCAATTCCCAGCAACCACATAGTGGCTCACAGTCATCCACAATGCAATCTGCTCTTCTCTTCTGGCTGCAGGTGTACATGCAGATAGAGAACTCATATACATAAAATAAATAGATCTTTTTTTAGAAAAAGTGCTTATCATTGTGCTAAAAGTGTCTGTCCAATCTATATATATCCAGTCTTCTGGATAGAGGAAAGAGGCCACACTTTCATGGTCTGCATTTGTACTGAAAATCAAGATCAAGCAAGCTTTTGCCCTTCTGCTCCATGGAAGGTTTCTGTCCTCCCTGAGCTCATCTAAAATATTACTCATGTTTTTAACCCAAAATCACTTCCCAAGCTTCTACTATGACACAAAGGTGTGAGTCTACTGCCTTTTCTACAGTGTGGATTTCAGTACAGATTACAAGCAATGTTAATGCTAATATTTATAAAACTTGTCTCTTTTTGTAAACTTTAAAAAAAATCTGGTAAGCTTCAGGGAATACGCTTAGATCTATCTCTCTTGGGTCAATTGGACTCCAGATAAATACTGCCAATCAACAGCCTGTTTCGACCATATGCCTATTTCACCTATTCCTGAGGGTGGTATCTTCCCTAAACCTTTCTTGGTCTTGGAACTCCCCTCCTCCAACTACCAGGACCATGAGCCTAAACATTTCAAATGTACACCAAGAAAAAAATTCCCCCTAAACTCCTTAACTTTATCTTCTGCCCCTAATATATATCTGTTCTAACATCCTGCCAGATGTGGGTGTTCCCTCAAAATCTGCATCCCAGACAGTTTCAAAGCAGCTAGCCCCAGATGGCCCAGCCTTGTAGACTGCTTCAACTAGGCCTGCACTTCCCTAGCTGCAGATGCTCCCACAGACCCTGGACATCCAGCAAAACAGCCAGCTCTCCCAGAAGATTTTTTTAACCATACCCAATGAACCTACAAATCCTGAGAATAGTTTACAACACAGTCTTAAGGTTTTTTATTTGTTGTTTTTTGTTTTTGTCTTAGAGTAGAGAGCAAACTCAGAGATAGAAGTATTTGAAGAGTAGAGCAGAACGAGTTTAGATATAATATTTTGGGATTATTTATTTGTGTGGTAGAAAAAATCATTAACCTATGAGAGTATTTGAAAAGCCAGCATGCCAAACTTTGGCCATTGATTGATCTGTACTGAGGCCAAGCTGTTTGCAGTAAGACAGTGAGGCTTTAATAAAATCTCTGAGTCTGAGAAGGAGGAAAGGAATGGTCATTTAAGGACCAAGGGGGTGTAAGGAAGGTAGAGGCACAGGAGGATATAAGGAGAGACAGAGAAGATAGCAGTGAGGGCGATGAGGCAAGGGAAGGGTCCCACGCCCAGAAGGGTATAGTGAAGCTGTGGAGAAGGAGACTGGGACAGGAAAGAGCTGACAACAAAGTAAGGAAAAAGGGTGAGTGTAGTGGTGACAAGAAACTCAATTCAGGGTGTCCCCAAGCAGAACGAAAGAGCTGTCAGAGAGAAATATCTCAAATCCTAGAGGAGAGGCAGCCCTTTCTATGTGATAGGGGCTCAGTAGGGAGAGAAGATCATCCTGGCATACCAGTGTGGCTTTTATAGTAATGGGAGATAAAGCAGGCAGCTCCAGGGTGACACTTACCCGGGACGTAGGGATTTACTGATGAAAATGATTTTTTTCTCAAATTATCTATTTTGATCTTAAAAGTTACAGAAGTCAGACCCTTCTTCAGACCATCATAGCTGATGGAAGCCCCCTGTCTAAGCTATTAACAAACATGGAAGAGACAGACAGGATAAAAAGAATGCCTTTAAGACTTGAGATTAAGAGAGCATATTCAAGTAATTATTCCTAATGTGCTGCTTTGGGGAGGTAGTTCTCTATTTTGTCTTGGACAGCTCTCTTGGAGGTATAAGACTGAGGACATATGGGGAATCAGGTCTTACAAGATGGCTCCTGGAAAAAGCCATACACTATCCCATTTGATTCAGAAGTAGAGTATGAATATGTCAAGGAAATTTCTTTTCCTTTTCTTTGTTTGTTTGTTTCTTCGTTTTTTGCCAGTTGCACTTATCAAACACAAAGTGGGTCTCTGGCAGAAAAAGACAGAACCAAAGGAACCTAAGGTAACATTCAAGCCATATTTAACAAGTAAGTCACCAACAATACTGCAAGATGGATCTCTCAGCGTAAGTTTCCAAAACATTAGCAGTGAGGAGACAGAGAGGTAGCTCTGTTGAAAAAAATTAATTAAATTACTTACTAGTATTTATCTTATCTTTATTTGGTTCGTTGGCTGTTAATCCTTAACCCATCATTATAAATGAGTACACACAGACACCACATAGATTTTAACAAGCCTTGGCCTGAAAAGAGCTAGCTTGGCCCACCCAAGCTAGCTCTTAATTCTATTACCCAAATATGACCCCATATATACATACATCCCCTTGGACTGCCATTCTCCACGCTATCCTGGTGTTCCTGGCCATGTGGAGTGAGGTTCTTTTTCCTAACCCATGGTGTGTGTCCTACTTCTGTGACTCCCAGCGGAAAAGGAGAGAGGTTCTCTGTGTGTGCTCAGGGTTCCTGTATAATCTCAGGAAGCCCTGCCTTCCTATACTCTTTCTGCCCATCTAATTGGCCATAAGCAACTTTTATTAACCAAGCAAGAGACTGCCTCAGAAGGGGCGGTAACCAGATCTCAGCATTGAATTCAACCTATCAGAAGCAATGATATTTGACCTTCTCTCAACATAGCTCCATGTGGTCATCCACATCATCTTTGTAGACCATAGGGTTGATGCTGGGAACTGACACTTCTGTTTATCACAAGAAGCTTTTTTGCACTAAACACTATAAATGCCATATTAGGCAGATCATTGAAGAGTTTGAGGACCATTATCCATTAACTATACCTGATTTTAAACTTTACTTGTTGTTGTTACTTACTTAGGCTTAACCTTGGAAATACATACAGGAGATTAAATAAAGCTTGTCCCTGTAAATTAATTATAACTGAGAGCATAGTTCTGAGCATTAACTTGCATGTGTTAATTAACTTTAACAGTCTGCAACAAGCTACCAGCTTTTATAAAATTAGGATTTTATAGCTTTATCCCTGCTAAGTTTGAGCCTTACAAATTTGAGTTGAAGATTTAACTGAAGATCTTTTATCATCAAAATAAAACATTAAGCCATAAATACAGTACATAAGTAGACTAGGAACTTTCCTGAGCTTTTTTTTAATAGTGCACCATTACAGAATATCAGTTTTTAATATGACTCAGTTTACCCAAATAGCTGTAGCTTAACAAAGTTAGTAAAAACAAAGGCTAGACATGCATCTTCAAGTCAGTTACTGTTAGCCTGAGTAAACCTGAGGGATTTATATAAAGTTTATTTATTAAACATTCTTTATTCGGCAAACATATATTGCTCCTTATTTAAAATTATCCAGAAGCTTGGTGTTCATCACAGTTAGCAAAGACACAGTAATTAAGTACACATCTCTAAGTCAGTTTCTGTTAACTAGAGTAGATCTTTGTGACCTTAGAAATTTGCCATTATGCAAAAATTGATACTAATCCAAGATATTTTGGAGACCTTCTGTTGCCTTAGTCTAAAAGCAGATACAATGATAAAACACAGGGCTCAGTAGGACTAAAAAGTTTTATAATTATTGCTTTAGATGTATTTTCTAGTAGATTTATATTTCTAAACAAGTGTTATACTAAGTTGTAGCAAATTAAGATACTCATGGATAGATTTTTTATAATAAGCCTTTTGTTACAACTTTTAAGCTAAATTTTGTTCCCCTTCCAAGACCCGTGGAACATCACAGAAGAGGGATTAGAAAGAATGTAGAAATCAGAGGCACAGGTAAATTGCTGTGGAACTCTGTTCTGGCAAGACGTGGCTGTTGCATCTTGAAATCAGAGCATCTGTGATTTCCTGTGTGAGGTCTTTATAAGATTCCCTTGAGGTACCCACGGGGCAGTTCACAAAAGGGTCACTGGCACTTCAGAAGTGGTGCATGAGACATATTAGACTAGATTCAGGAGGCACCACCCCATCCCAAGGATATATAAGCAGTTAACTGTTGCTATGGGGAGGGTACTTTTCTTTGGTGGTGTAGCTATGCCATAAGCTATCCACTCTGTAATTAACCCCAATTAAACTCATTGTTTCACCAAACTAAACTTGACTGAAATCATTTCTTTTTATCTGTTTTGATGCTCTATTTGGGGTTCAAGGACATCTCTTCACATGTCCCCTGGGAAAATTTAATGCAATACCCCCTCATTCTTGCCATTCTATTCATGCCCATTAGAATAAGCTATGTTTCTGTGTTGGGGCTTTGCACTACTGGCCTTTTATGAAGAATAGTCTCTCCCTACAACACTTTTTTTTGGGTGGTGCCTCCATTCTGTTATTAACCATGTGGAACTACCAACACTCCTCTATTCAGCTCAATGCCCTGCTGAGCCTCTGAGATTGTTTACAGTTGTGCACAGAAATCCAGTCTCCTCTACACTATTAGACTCTTTACCATCATCAGATCTGTGCTCTTCAGAATACTCACACCTTTCTTACCTTAAAACAATACTCATGGCAGCAGATGCCAAGATGTTCAAGGGTAATCTTTGGACAGTCTTGGATCTCATGGCTGCAGTACGTACATACTTCTTCAGTTGGTCTAGGACATAGACACAAGAACCAGGCAATCAGGCTGGTACCCATGCTTCCGATATAATGCAGATTTTATGGTTTGAGGCAGCCAGACCTAGAGCTTTGCCATTATTCCCAGCTTCCCACTGTGTTGTGTTTTATAACTGGGAGCATCACCTATACCAAACTCGTTCTCAAACTTGGCACTATTCTCCTAAACCAGCCTTCACAGCCCTCTTCTGCATATCTGGGACCATGGAGATCATCCTTCTCCTAGTTACTATCAAGGCCACCCTAGCTTTAGTATGACTGTATAGCCTTGCTCAAAACTCACACTAGAGGATACTTACTTCTGGGTCAGTTGTATCCTCTGTTCCAAGATTTCTTTTATTTCTGAGAATCAACTCTGCTTCCCCCCCCCCTTTTCTTTCCCTAACAGGAACTGCTGAAACAGGCTCTTTTCTCTGATCCTACAGGGTAAAATTAGGAGCTCTGTCTTCCAGAGAGATAGACCTGATTCCAACAGAAGCCAGGAGTCACTAGTAACCAGGACATGGCACTGCCATGGGTATTGACATTTTAGCCTATGAGGAGGTTTCAATAAAAATGGACCCCACAGGCCCATAGGGAGTGGGACTCTTAGGAGGTATGGCCTTGATGGAGAGAGTGTATCACTGTGGGGGTGGTCTTTGAAGTTTCAGGTGCTCAAGCCAGGCCCAGTGTCTCACTCCCTTCCTGCTGCCTGTTGATCCAGATGTAGAACTCTCAACTACCTCTCCAGCACCATGTCTGCCTGTGTGCCACCATGCTTCCTGCCGTTATGATAATGGACTAACCCTATGAACTGTAAGTCAGCCTCAGTTAAATGTTTTCCTTTATGGGGTTATTGTGGTCATGGTGTCTCTTCACAGCAATAGATACCCTAAGACATCCTGCCATCCTGCTGGTGGACTGGGTTCGTAACAATTGCTTGAGAATTCCCTCCTCAGCGCATCCCTGTTCCACCCTTGTTCTATGTATCTACACTTGTACATAAGTGACTGGGGTTGTCCAAGTCCCGTGATTAATCAGTAACGTTAGATTCTGGATTTAGTATTGGAACAACAGAGCTTCAGAGCTCCAGGGTATTTAATCTGTCATGCTACTGGACGTTGATAGATTTCACTTGCTTCCATATAATTGAAAATCTCTCAAGCATTTCACCAATCTCCTCTATGGCTTACACATACCTTGGGTGTGTCCCTCAAGGACTCATGTGTTAGCAACTTTGTCCTCAGTGTAGCAATATGACTTGTGGTAAGACTTTTGAGAGTTGGGGCCTAGAAGCAGGTAAACAGATTATTGTATGTGCTTCCTTGGAAGAGAATAATTTAGTTCTTACAGGATCAGATTAGTTCCTGTGAGGATGCACTGTAATAAAAGGAGACTGACATTCCCCTTTTCCTAATAGGTCACCCTTACATGTCTTCTAGTCTATGTGGTATCATCTGCTATGAGATCCCTAACCACAGCCAAATAAATATTAGGCCCATACTCTTAAACTTCAAAGACCGAGAACTAAGTAAACCTATTGTCTTTATAAAGTGTTTAGCCTTGGGTATTTTTTTTTTGTATTCTTGTTTTTAAGACAGGGTCTCACTGTATAGCTCTAGGTGCCCTGAAACTTGCTATGTAGACCAAGCTGGCCTCAAATTCACAGAGATCCACCTGCCATTGTCTCCTGAGTCCTAGGAGTAAAGGCATGTGCCACCATGCCCAGCTATAGTGGAGGTTTTGGTTTCTTTAGAAAAATGGTTATGTAAGGGCTTTTGAAATACAAACTCTTATAAGGTGCATACAAAATCAGCCTAAAGACTTGCTCCTGTCAGGAACACCTGGGAGCTCATGTGGTCCTGGTTAACAAGTGTACCTCAGGAGGAGGGTATAAGGCTGGCCAATGAGAAAACAGCCTGATGCACAATTAAGAGACAGTGTTTATAAAGTAGTAAAGCCCAGGAAACTGGAGAGGGCTTTTTTGCTTGGCCTTGATTTTGAGCACCACTCAGCTGCTCATGGCTGACTAACTTTGAAAGACTCTAGATGCCGAGACTTGATGAAGATTGTGACCTAGGTCAGTGGAGCCCAGAAAGGCCAAGAAAAGTCTGCCATAAGCAAGACCAGGCAGGCATCTAGTCAGATGTGCAAGTTAGTCAAGTGAATCATTAGGCTCTATTCTGAAGAGTCTCCTGTGAGTCATTAGGCTCTATTCTGAAGAGTCTGCCCTGTGAGTCATTAGGCTCTATTCTGAAGAGTATCTCCTGTGAGTCATTAGGCTCTATTCTGAAGAGTCTGTCCTGTGAGTCATTAGGCTCTATTCTGAAGAGTCTGTCCTGTGAGTCATTAGGCTCTATTCTGAAGAGTCTCTCCTGTGAGTCATTAGGCTCTATTCTGAAGAGTCTGCCCTGTGAGTCATTAGGCTCTATTCTGAAGAGTCTGTCCTGTGAGTCATTAGGTTCTATTCTGAAGAGTCTGTCCTGCGAGTCATTAGGTTCTATTCTGAAGAGTCTGTCCTGTGAGTCATAAGGCTCTATTCTGAAGAGTCTGTCCTGTGAGTCATTAGGCTCTATTCTGAAGAGTCTGTCCTGCGTGTCATTAAGGCTCTATTCTGAAGAGTCTGTCCTGCGTGTCATTAGGCTCTATTCTGAAGTCTGTCCTGCGAGTCATTAGGCTCTATTCTGAAGAGTCTGTCCTGCGAGTCATTAGGCTCTATTCTGAAGAGTCTGTCCTGTGAGTCATTAGGCTCTATTCTGAAGAGTCTGTCCTGCAAGTCATTAGGCTCTATTCTGAAGAGTCTGTCCTGCGAGTCATAAGGCTCTATTCTGAAGAGTCTGTCCTGTGAGTCATTAGGCTCTATTC
>CAJQZJ010024288.1:0-14239 GCA_907164525.1 Lophiomys imhausi | reverse complement strand
TAGTAATAAATAAGTGTTAAATAATAATTTAAAAGTTCGGTTACATCCAACTCTTAGAATAATTGTCCTATCCTAATCCCAAGAGCCTGGGATGTCTCTTACCACATATGGAAATAGTATCTTTGAAAATGTGATCAAACTCAGAGCCTTGAGATGCAGAGATGATCCTAAAAGTCCTTATAACAGGGAGATAGAGGGAAGTGCTACATAGATAAAAAAAGAAGGCATTGTGACTAGACAACTAGGGTAAGGCTGATGTGGCCAGGCATCAGGATGCCTACAAGGCAAGGAAGGATGGCAACTGCCTACAGAAACACAGTTGTGGTCTCCACTTCATTTGGGATCAGTAATACTGACTCTGGACTTCTTGCCTCTAGACTGGTGAGAAAATAAAACTCTGTTCTCTATTTTGTTTGTTTTTAAAAGTGTTTGTTTGTGTTTAAAACAAGGTTTCTTGTAGCACAAACTGACCTCTAACTCACTAGGTGGCCAAGGTTATCCTTGAACTCCCGATATGCCTGCCTCTACTTCCTAAATGTCAGAATTACAGGCATGTGTCACTAAACCTGAGTTTGAATTTCTGTGGTTTTTAATCTACCAGATTTTTTTGGGGGGGGGAGTTTGTTTTGTTCTGCCACATGCCTTTAATCCCAGCATTTGGGAGGCTGAGGAAGGCAGGTCTCTGTGACTTCAAGGCCAGACTGATCTACAAAGTGAGTCCAGGACATTAAGGACTATTACACAGAGAAACCCTGTCTCAAGAAACAAAACGAAAAAACAAAAACAAAACAAAGCTCCTACTCGAATTGCTGCCACATTGGAGAAATGACTGCTTAAGTCTCAGTGCTTGGCCTAATTCATGACCCTGGGAGGTCTGCATGAAGACACAAATATATCTTCTGAAACCATACTTCCATCTCAGGCCTTTCTGGAATAGCTATGAATGTAGCCATATATATTTGTATGTGACAATATGTAGCACAGTGTCAAAAGGTTGGACACCCCTGCCTGGAAGGAGTAAAAATGGGCAAAGGCAAATGACAGAAGAAGCTCTTACGAGGCCAATCTAAAGACCCTAAGTAAAGACAGAAGCAGCTTTTTGCTCTCTGGAAGACATTCTAGGAAAATGTACAGCTAGTATCAATGAGCCTCATAGACTGACAGGACTCTGGGGTCCCAGAATTCATTGCTCTTTAAGATTGCATGGGCTGTAGATCATACAGGGACGGCTCTGGACAGAAAATGACTGTGGCATATCACCAGAGTAAGTAAACAATTGTAAGATGACAAATTTTCCTTCCTCTCCTTCTTCCAGAAGTTTCTCTAAAATGACTTCACTGACAATTAGTCATTAGAGTTCTAATTAGTAGCCACCATTCAGATGAAATACCCACTCTTTATGCTTGGTTATCATGCTAGGTGGAGCCAGTATGTGCAAATAAATCCGATGAAGTGTCTTATGAAGTTTGATTCCAACACTGACCTGTTTAATAGTTCAATACTTAGTCCTACTGTAACCACAGGCCATCAGGAAAGTACTTCCTAGCTCTGGTTTCCCTTTAGTGACTGTTGTCTGTTGAATAACAGAAGACACTGAAAGCAGAATATGATCCGCCAATGAGAAATGTGAAATGTATGACCTTGAAAACTATCAGTGAAGCTTCAAAAGAGGATGACCCTGAGACTTCAAGCAGACCTGCTTGAACAAGACACAACCAAATTCATACCTCCCCGATTCACAAGACTGGTGGTACTGGCCAGTAATGGAAAATGTAACTACAAGAGAGCTGTGGGAGCCAATATAATAATTTAAAAAGTGGACTTGAGTGAGCTGTGGCCAGCCAAAAACAACAGGGCTGAAGCAAAGAAAGGGGTTTAGTGTGGCTGGGAATGTAGAAAAACATAAATCCATTCTGCTTCTAGACTGTCCTAGGAAGCTCAAGTCAGGTCACCGGTTGGCTCTGACTCATTGTCAGAGATGGGGCAACAGGACTCAGAGGATGAAGAAAGCAGTTGCCTAGGTACTGGGTATGTTGAGCTACCATAGGCCAGCACTGTGTCCTGGGAGGTAGCAAGGGTGGAATGGGGCTGAGGAAAGCAAGTGAGGCAAGGAAGAGAGCCCAGGAAATGTCGAGGGTTGAGTTACAGCTTCATGGCATTCCCCTCTGCTGAGGTAAGATGCCTCCTTCCTGTTAGAAGCAGATGAGTAGCTCCAGGCATGTTTATACAGCTAGTGGTGTTGTCTAGGAAAATTTCTGTTTGTCAAATCAGTCTATTTTACTGAGATTTTGAGCCTTTCAGAAATAAATGTCTGATATAATATCACAGCCTATGGCGAATCTATTAAAGTCCACTTCTTACAGATTCTCTTATATAGTATTTTATCTCTGAAAAAGCATTATAGAAAAAAAACAATTAAAATAACAGCTCCAAAGCTATTATTGTCTTTGGTGGCCAGGAGACCTCACTGGGAGTTCAGACACCTAACGCTCTCCTGTCACCATTTCTTCTCCTGAAACTTGAGACTGGGGAACTCGTAATTCAACAGTGTGCAGAGTAGGAATAGGTAGCTCAGTTGGTAGAGTACTTGCCTAGCGTATATGAAGCCCATAGGTTCGCATCCCAGGTTTGCATAAAATCAGGTGTAGTGATAAATGCCTAGAATTCCAGTACTGGGGAGGTAGAAGATGGAAGATCAGAGGTTGAAGGTTATCCACAGCTACACAGCAAGTTCAAGACTAGCCTGGGATGTGAAGGGAAGTGAAAAAGGAGAAAGGGGACACACACACACACACACACACACACACACACAGAGAGAGAGAGAGAGAGAGAAAGGAGGAGGAGAAGGAGGAGGAGGGAGGGAGGGAGAGATCAAAGAAAGTATCAAGGTCTAATGAGATGGCACGGTAGGAAACAGTTCAAACCCTGGAACTCATGTGAAAAACTGGGTACAATAGTAGACATCTGTAATCTCACTATTCCTGTGGCAAGATGGGGGACATTCAGAATGATGCACAGCAGATACAAGAGAGATCATGCCTCAAAACCAAGATAGAAGGAGAGAACCAACTCCCAAAAGTTGTACTCTGACCTCTGCATACACACCACAGAATGTACACACACCTGTACACACACACACACACACACACACACACACACACACACCATACCCACACATGTGTAATAATAAACAAATTTAAGAATAAAAGAAAGACAGAGAAAAACAAAGATATCAGTCAAGAATTCCAGTTTCATTTTTTTTTAGTCCTGGGATTAAACGCAGAGCCTTGTGCATGCCATGCAGGGGCTAGACAGTATTAAATGCACTTTCACAATGGAAACACCTATAATACATTTCAAATATCAGTGCAAAGGAATGATGTGGTGCTTCTCCAGACATTAGAGCAAAGTTAATTAAAAACTAATGAAGTTTACTGATTAGTAGTTAATAAAGCTTTCACCATGACACACATGACATTTACTCCCATGAGTTTTTGTCTGGTTCGATACTTTGTTTTAATTATATATAAAAAAAATCAACATGCTGGGCGTAGTGGCACACATCTTTAATCCCAGCACTTGAGAGGCAGAGGCAGGTGGATCTTTGAGTTTGAGATCAGCCTGGTGTACAAAGTGAGTCTGGGACAGCCAGGGTTACACGGAGAAACCTTGTCTTTTTTTTATATTTATTTATTACTTCAGGTTACATCTCCATCACAGTCTTGAAAAAAAAAATCAACAAGTTCTCCTGTGTCTTTGAAATTGTCCTTGTTGATCTCTGGGTATTTTTTCTCCACTCCTCTTTTTTTTTTCTTTTCGACAAGATCTCTCTATGTAGCCCTTGCTAGCCTGAAACTTGCTATGTAGACCAGACTGACCCCAAACTCAAAGAAATCCACTTGCCTCTGCCTCCTAAGTGCTGAGATTAAAGGAGTATGCCACCATGCCTGGCTTTTTCCTGCTCTATCACAACAAAGATCACCTTTTTCCTAAATATTGATTGATTGATTGATTGATTTGTAGGTGAGTGTGTACATATACATATGTGGAGATCAGAGGACAGCTGTGGGGAGTAAGTTCTCTTCTTCCACTCTGATTTGATGCAGTGTCTCTCTTGTTTCTGCTTCTGGGCTGTGTACAGCAGGCCACCTGGTACACTGGCTTTTGAGTGTCTGTGTGTGCCTCTCACTTTACAATAAGAGTGTTGAAACTATAGCTTTTTACAGTAGATTCCAGGACTCAAACTCAGGTCCCTTTACATCTCCTTAGCTTAAGGTCACTTTTCTTTTTCTTTGGATGTTTCTATATAGATACACATTTTTTCTTATTTTTTTCATACATACACATTTAAATAAATTTATACACACCAAAAAAACCAGGAAGAGACTTTTCAGATGTGTATTTCATTTGATAATGTTTTAGAGAAGATTAATATACAAATCAATCCAAGCTAAGACGGAGCTTCATTCAGCCTGATCTCTAGTCTCAGACATAAACATAGGGGCAACAAATGCTTGGTTCAACTGAAGTTATCAGAATTCCAATACAAAACAAATTAGTTTCACACCAAGGGAAAGGTCAGTTCTTTAATCCATGTCTTCTGGGAATGTACACAAATGTCATTCTTCCCAACGTACGTAACTAAACAGCTTAACTGGTGTGGACATACATTGTTTATTTTCCCATCGGGTAATGGGGAGATGTTAGCATCAGATGACAAGGAGAGAATGAATGTAGACCATGGACAGTTGCAAATGTGTTGGGGATCTCTCTCTTTCTCTCCTATCTGTGGTGTTGTTTTTCCCTCTCTTTAAGGAGTCCAAGAAAGACTTGACTCAGACCACAGAGCAAGAGTCAGCATGCTATAGCTTCTTTGCCAGTTATGATCAGTGTCTGCAGCTTTATCTTTTCTCTGCTGAGACCATTGCCTTTAGTTGTAAGGCAACCTCTATCCTGGCAAGGCCAGTAAAAGCAGGCAGGCTGCACTCAGGCAGTTTGTCGACAGCCTATCACCTTCAGGTTATTCACAGAGCTCAACTGGGAGGCACCACATGGAACAAGATGGAGGGACGAAACAGGGAACTGAAAGTCAGATACCCCTCACTTACAGCCCTGCCGATGTTACCATGGGCAAATTTCCACATCTTTCTAAAGTTCAATTTCTCACTTCTTTGATGAAGCCAGTCATGATATATAGTTCATAGTGTTGTTGTGAGGATTCAACAAGATAAAATACAAGAAGCATGCTATGTATGGGCAGGAAGCAATTACTCCATAAATGGGAATTCCCCATTTATATATAAAATTCCAAGAGGCATATTTGGGGGAATGGAAGGATTTTAATTGCATGGGGCAGGTGGAAAAACTTCTTGAATAGGTGGAAATTTTGAGTTCATGTCCTTGGTCTGCTACTGTAAGAATTCTCTGATTCATATTTTGGTTTCATGTGAGGGTTTGCTTTGGTTTAGTTTTTGAGGCAGTATCATTCTGAGGCCCAGATTTCTGAATCAATTTCAACATCCACTCCCTCTCTTCCCCTTTCTCTTCTCCCCTTTATTTCTTTCTCCCCTCTGTCCTCTTTTTCAGCTCTCTTCTATTTTCTCTCGTCTCTCTTGCTTCTCTCTTCTTTCTTCTCTTTTCTATTTCTTCTCCCAAGTCTGTGTCTGTGCATGTAAGTGTGTGTAAATGTATGTGTCCTGTCTCCAACTCTCTGCTCTCCTTTTCTTTATTTTTATTATTTTGAAATAGGCTGGTTTCAAATTTGATATGTAGTTGAAGCTGTCCTTGAACTCCTGATCCTCCCATCTCAGTCTCCCAAGTACTAGAATTAGAAACATGCATTCCCCTCACCTAGGTTATGTAGTGCTGGGTATAAAACCTAGGGCTTCATGCATACTTGACAAGCAGTAATCTGACTTCTGTCTCTATTAATTTTATTGTTCCCAATATGCCATATGTCGAGAGCGCGGTTTGGTCATCCAAATCCCGACACCTCCTTCTCTATGGAAGGGAGTCGTGTGACCAGGTGACGGCACTCGCCACCCAATAGGGTCAAATGGAATACACTTAGGCAATGCTGGTCTTTATAATATTTATTATACTAAATAGTAATTACAACTTATGCTAAATGAGATATCTCTACTTCTACAGGATCAGGATAAGCTGCATCAATCAAACAGAAACACTTAATGGTCATTAAAGCTAGAATAACTAATATTACAATATATAACCACCACATCCTACACTTTTATTAATATTCCCACATCACACATCATACGACCTGTCCGAAGACCTTGGCTCTCCTGTTCCCCTGCGTCGATGTTCGGAGCAAAGCCCCATTTCTAGTCTCAGTTCAAGGCCTGAGTGAATGGGCAAGGGATAGAGAGAGAGGTCTCAGCACAAGGTCTGAGGAAGGGGCATAGACCTAAGATAGAGACAGAGGCAGGACGTCAGTGACAAGACTGATCGCCGCTTACTGCTTGTCTCCTTTGGTTTCTTATACTTTCATTTTAGCTTAATTAACATATCTCTATGTCACCCGCATATGGCGGCACTCACTATCTTCTTATCTAGCTCCTACAGCTGGGCCTCAGCTGGGCTGTGGCTGACAGCTTCTTGCAGTTAAACGAGAAGCTATTACTTATAATCCAATACTTAAATTACTTACTAAACTTCCTGCAGCCATTCTTTATGGCTGCTTACAGGCTCCTTACACCATATAAAAAGAATCATCCAGCACACAGCCTTTTGTGTCTGACTCTTATGACTTAGCCATAATGGCTCTAAAGTCCACTCATGTCATAACATGAGTAAATGATGCATTTTTTATGAATGAATAATAATTTATTGTGTAAATACAAATGTTGTTTACCTGTTCATCCATGGATGGGCACTGGATTGTTTCCACCTTTTGGCTGTTGTGGATGGTGATGATATGGACATCTGTATACATGTTTTTGTTTGGACGTGTTTAAATTCTCTAGGGTATATTCCAGAAAGAACTTGCAGGGTCATTTGGCAATTCAGTTTAATTTACTGAGGAACCACCAACCTGTTTGCTATGGTGACAACACTGTTTTTTACATTCCTGCCAGCAATTGTCTGAAGGGTCCAGTTTCTCCGCATCTCAGCCAACACTGTTGTTTCCCATCTTTTTAATTATAGTCATCCTAGTGTGTATGAAGTAATACCTCACTGTGGGTTTGATTTGCATTTCTTTAATGACTAACGATGTTGAGCATCTTTTTGTGTGCTTGTTAGCTGTTTGTACTTCTTTGGATTCTTTGGATAGACCCCTCTATTCCTTGGCATTCTATGGTTCCTTTGCCTCATTTCCCACTCTTCTCCTTAGTCTCTTTGTGGGCTCTTTCCACTGTCCCTACTGCTCTGTTGTAATCTTCCTTGGGATTCTGTCCTCAGTGGGTTTTTTTCTCTTCCTTTACACACCGCTGCTGATGATCTCATCTGCCTGATGGCTCTGTCTCAGTCTCCAAGCTGGCAACTCCCAGATCACCATCTTCAGTCCACATGTGTCCTGGGCTCCAGACCCATATACCCACTTGCCTTGCAGATGGCGCCACTTGGGTGTCTCCCAGAACCTCACATACTCAATATGCCTAGATACTACTTACCTTATTTCTACATGTCCAGACCTACTCCATCACAAAGGCCCCATATCCTGAAGTCTCCTTTGGGTTTTCATTCTTAATTTCTAATCAGTCACAGCAGCCAATAGATTCTGTTTTAGATGTTGTCCAAGAGACCACAAGCAAGCGTTTAAAGTATTGAATTGTTCTCTGGCCTAACACTCTAGGTAATAGAATCCTCAAGTACAGTATACTTATGAAATATTTTCCATTTCCCTAACTATTTAACCCACCTGAAAGCTAGTGCCTAGCTAGGGAAGGTAGGGACTCAGTTTCTGGGTTCAGTTTTACTGGTCTTCGTGCCTGCTTTGTCTTCTCTGTTCCATGTCTTCACTGTCTTTCATCTAAACTATAGCAAGAATTTCCTCATTGGTTTCACTGTCTCCACTTTCCCCTACTTCTAAAATCTTTCTCTTGACAGTAGGGACATCTTCCAGAAGCACAGCTCATGATGTTATGCCCATCTTTCAGCACTGTGGAGATGACTCCATGGGTAAGTGTACTTGTTTCCTAAACAGAAGGAACTGAGTTGGCATACCAATCCCCCATGTAAAAAGCTGGACCTGGTCACACGTGCTGTAGCCCCTGTGCTGGATGGGAGTGGGTGGAGAAGTAGACAGGACAGTTGCCGAGACTTGCCAGGTGCCAGCCTAACCAAACAAACAAACCAAAAAAAAAAAAAAAAAAAAAAAAGCAGTGAACTCAGGGCTCAGCTAGATACCCTAGTTCAAAGGGAAAGGGTGGAGAGCGATAAGAGACAGAAACCTGTGTACATAGACATATGAGGATCACACACACACACACACACACACACACACACAGAGAGAGAGAGAGAGAGAGAGAGAGAGAGAGAGAGAGAGAGAGAGTGATATCTTGTTGACTGTATCAACAGGCTAAATGCTAAAGTCTTGGATGAATACTGAAGACACCTCATGATCTCACCTCATGATCTGAATCGTATTTATTCTTCCCAACTCTTTCTTTTTCATTCATTCTTCTTTTTTTCTTTCTTTCTCTCTCTCATTCACCTTTGTGGGACAGGGGGCATTAGTGAAGGGAACCCAAGGATTCACACATGCTTCTCATCACTCTATCTCTGAGCCACATCCCTGGCCCCTAGTTCCTTCCTTATCCTGCCAGATGTACCAACTCCATGTCATGCTGAAGGCATGCTATAGTTTTTGACCCTCTGACCCTTCATTCCTACTCTTGTTTCCTCTTGAATAAGGCAGTCTTCCCTTCTTCTCTACCTGTTGTACTCCCAATAACCAATACACTTTTTTTCTCCAGTAGACTGTATAAATATAATTGCCTCTGTAAAACTTTATGGAATGTTTCCAGATAGAGTGGCCATTTCGAGGCATTTAGTTCAGATACTGTGCACCTTGCTCCTGTGACATGACATGCAATATTATGTAGAATGTTACAGTCATGATCAAGTGTACAACTGCTGTCCTAAGGGAGCTCACAATATACACAGGAAGGACAACCTAAGATATACAAATGACAAAATAGTATAGGAAGGGCCGTGATAGGGATTTGTGCAAAATGCACTGGAAATGCCTAAAAGGTAATCGACAAACTTGCCTAGAAGGGCTGGCCATGTAGGTAAGTTGGTAGAGTGCTTGCCGAGCCTGCATAAAGTTAGCACACCCATAAAGCCAGTACATAGGAGAAGAGGCAGATGGATTAGGAATTGAAGTTATTTTCAGCTATGCAGTGATTTCTAGGATAGATGAAATTCTATTGAAGGGGAGAGAAGATGCTTTGATGGAAGAAAAGGAAAAGAAAATATTGCCTACAGGCATCGGAAAAATAATGTTCAATGAAGGGATGAAATGCAATCTGTGTGTCAAAAAAATGGTGATACAACACAGCAGCTGTGAAAGAAGACAAACTTTGAAAAGAAAAATCCAAATCCTAATTCCAGATTTCAGCATTCCTGTGGCCCTGGGAAAGTGCAGCAGATGCTGAGGAGGCAACACTAGGAACTGGAGCTCAGGAGAGAGTTGTGATAATGAAAGGGTTGTGAGCTAGCCTGGCAAGGTAGCCTGAGGGAGGAGGCTAACAGCACAGTCTTTTCAACCCAGACTACCTGACCTTTCAGCCTCTCTCCCTAGAGCTCAGCTACCAGGCTGAACATACACCAAGGCAAAGGCTGATACTTGCTCACACTAGCCTTTCTCCATCTTTCTCAGTCCCTTATGGGCTGCCCAGCATAGAGTAGCTGCTCAGTGCACATTTATTAACTGATAGAATAACGTCACTAAGGTGAACTGAGCTGAGTGGGTTTGTATCCAGAGACTTCTTCTGTAAGAGAAATGGCCTGGGACAAACAAGCCAATAACTTTAGTGGTTGTTTCCAGAGGTGCTCTTCAGGTTCTCCGATGCTTCACTGTGAATCACAGAATACGTTTTAAGGAAACTGTTGGCTGGAGAGAAGTAGCAGTGCCCATCAAATAGGTTTGCTAGCAAGTAAGATTAACATTGTTGCATTGTCACCAACTCCCTCTTGGAATCAAGTGCTGGTAGGAAACAAATCAGGAGTAGACTAGGATATACCTGGAAAAGTGTGACAACACAGGGCTTGGGGCAATGAATGTTCGTTTTGCTCCTAGTACTGAGCTCTTTTTATGAGGCCTGACACACCCAGAGTCAGTTGAGTTTTTCTAGATAATATCTGCCTCCTTTCAAAGTGTATCTATTTACCCATCCCTCAGTCCAGCCACCAGTCCATATCATTTTCTCCAAGTCATTCCATAGTAAACTTACAAACACAAGTACACTTTACTTCCCAAATGCTTTATACTTCATATCATTCATTAACTATAGCATAATGTTTGATGACTGATCATTCTTTGTGGTAAAATTTGCATGATGGACACACATAAATCCTTTTAATTTTGAGATACAATGCTATGTGTGCCTCAAATTACCTGTGTAGCCAAGGAGGACATCGAACTTCTGGTCTTCCCCCTTCCTTCTCCCCAGTATTGAAATTAAGCACGTGCAGTGTTGGGGATGGAGCCCAGAGTTTTGTGCACGCTAGGCAACACTCTCAGCCTAACATGCACAATATCTTCATTGAAAAAAAATTTCATTAAAAATGTCATACAATATGTTCTGATCATGGTTTCCCTTCCCTCAGCTCCTCCTAGATCCTTCCCACCTCCCCAACACATTCCCTTTCTTTCTATCTTTATAAAATATACAAACAAGCAAACAAAGCATAAGAAAAGGAAAAAAACATAATAAACACACACACACACAGAGACAGGCAAAAAAAAAGCAAAAACCCATAAAAACACAAAATAAGAAATCATAATAAACTAGCATAAGGGCAGTAAACAAAAAAATGCCCAAACAAAGCAATAAGAAAAAAAGTTTACAAAAATAGTATTGGATTAATTTTGTATTGGCCATCTACTGCTGGGCATGGGGCCTACTCCTGAGTGTGGTTTGTATATGAAGTGAGAGTCCATTGAAGAGAACTAATTTCCCTTTGTGAGCAGTTGTCAATTGGAGATAGCCTCTTGGTTAGGGAAGGGGGCTTGTATCCACTTCCCCACCTCTGTGCTGGGTACCTCATTTAGCTTGAACCTGGGCAGGCCCTGTGCATGCTGCCACAGTGTCTGTGAGTTTATATGCGCTTCAGTTCTGTTTTATTGGCCTTAAATTTTCATATAATGTTTTTATTAAACATTGAGAATTTTACACAATGTATTTTAATCATATTCATGCCCATTTCTTCCCCTGACTCCTCCAGACCCATCTACATGCCACACTGTAAGGGGAGTTAGATTAATATAAATTAGATTTAGTGAATGTCTGGGGGCTTCTGATACAGTCTCTTAATATGGGGCATGAAGATCCACTTGGCTGTCGGCAATTGTCATAGCAACATATGGATAAAAACAAGGTTTATGGCCTGGCATTGTTTTTTTTTTTGTGTGTGGGGGGTACAGTGAACTTTATTGATGGTGTTCAAGCGTAGGGGTCCCTAGGCCCCTCCCCATTATTCTGGGGGTCTGGGATGGAAACTGTGAGGGGCCATGCTCAGTGTCAGGGGGCTGAGTTGGGACAGGGAATCCTCAGCAGCGAGGGCCTCTCCCTTGCTGGGGTGGATGGTCCAGGGCTTCTTACTCCTTGGAGGCCATGTAGGCCATGAGGTCCACCACCCTGTTGCTGTAGCCGAATTCATTGCCATACCAGGAAATGAGCCTCACAAAGTTGTCATTGAGAACAATGCCAGCGCCAGCATCAAAGGTGGATGAATGAGGGTCACCGTTAAAGTCGCAGGAGACAACCTGGTCCTCAGGGTAGCTCAGGATGCCCTTTAGTGGGCCCTTTGATGCCTGCTTCACCACTTTCTTGATGTCATCATACTTGGTGGCTTTCTCCAGGCAGCATATCAGATCCACGACGGACACAATGGGGGTGGGAACACGGAAGGCCATGCCAGTGAGCTTCCCATTCAGCTCCGGGATGAACTTGCCCACAGCCTTGGCAGCACTGGTGGATGCTGGGATGATGTTCTGATTGTCCCCATGGCCATCATGCCACAGCTTCCCAGAGGGGCCATCCACTGTCTTCTGGGTGGCAGTGATGGCGTGGACTGTGGTCATGAGTCCTTCTACAATGATGGCCTGACATTGTTTTCAGCTGCAATAGCCTTACGAAGTGGGCAGAGCCCAGATTAGGTTGAAGCCAGGTGAAACAAGGAGAGACCCTATTTAAGGACAAAGTGGGTGGAGCTGAGAGTTCCCATGCTAGAGACAAAGAGATGCAATGCAGCTTCTATCATCTGATGGAGAAAATGCTGGTGAGCTGAAAAACTGATCTCAAACAGAGCTGAAAAATTACAGTCAGCTCTCTCTGAGGTAGAAAGAAGCTGGTGAGCAGATAAAGCCTCAGCAAAGCAGCAAAAGGCCAAGGGCTAAACCCTGTGGCTCAGATTTTGCCTAGAGGGGTTCGACCAGTTCAAACAGGGGCCTGAATGGAACTGTGGCCAGCCTCAAAGACAGAGGCCAAGCGGCTGAGTCGCTAATACAAACTGAATAAGTTGGCTTACAGACAGCTGAGGTCTTCCAGAGAGAAGAAAGCCTCAAATCTCATTTAAAGTGAAGCTGCCATAGCCAATTTACCCTAAAGGATCTATGTCTGAGATATTCCTGAAGAAAGACTGTCGGCTAAGTGCCTTAAAGATCTACTCCTGAGGTGTTCCTGACAACTGAGGACCTACCCCAGAGACTGTATTCCTGACAACTGAGGACCTGCCCCAGAGACTGTATTCCTGACAACTGAGGACCTGCCCCAGAGACTGTATTCCTGACAACTGAGGACCTGCCCCAGAGACTGTATCCTTCTAAAAGGTTGGGATTAGTTGTTAGATAATTGTTGCTATAGTTATTAATAGATTTAGATGCTAGGAAACAGGGGTTATAATCATTCTTAGGGCTAGTAGTTAGGTAATTGTTTATATTTGTTATAAGTGCCTATAGTTATTAATAAATATATATTGGATAATTAAAAGATTCATCTTCACCACACCACTCCCAATTTTTGTCCAGTTTCCCCTCCCCCACCAGTCTGACCTTTTAATAACTCAGAGTTCAATTTGTATTTCCCATATACACACAAGTATGTGATTTCGTACTGGAGCTTGGTCAACCTACTAATGGTCACAACCTTAAAAACTTGACTCTTCATCCCAAAGAAGCCAACAACTCTCAATTGCTCTTCAGCTAGGACTGGAGGTTTGTGAGTCCCTCCCCCATCCATACACGCACAATTTTTTAAAGATGCTATTCTTATTTTTATGTGTGTAAATAGTTTGCCCGTGTATACAGGTGTGCACCATGTGCATGCCTGTTACTCACAGAGGCCATAAGAGAGTGTCAGACCCCTGGAACTGAAGGACTAGACAGTTGTGAGTCACCTTTTGGATGCAAGGTATTGACCCAGATCCTCTGCAATAGCAGCAAGTGCTCTTAACCTTAACCACTGAGCCATCTCTCCAGTCCCATATGCACATATCTTAGCTGTATCATTTGAGGATCTGATCATTTGATGAGCATACAACCTGAAGAACACAAACTCTTGGTATGGTAGGAAACTGACATTCCTTCTCTTCCTTTAGAGTCTTCATCTGTTACTGTAGTCTTCAGTCACTTGGCTGGGGAGCTAGTAGGTTTCCAGTGTGTGCTAAGGTAACATTTGTAAATGGAGCAGATTTCGTTGGAGGAGAACAGCATTGGGCACTATCATTGAACAGAAAAGAATCTGAAATGCTAAGGAGATGATAATTTCCTTTGGGGGCAGAAGGAGAAAACACTGAACAGTTAGAGCAAATCTCAAGTGAGGAACAGGAAGAGAGGTGGGATGGGGCTGTTCAGATTGAGACTCAAGTTTTGTCACTGAATCTAGCATTGGAATAAGCCCTAGAAATAAGTTGAACTTCGAAGTCTCTATGGGTAAAACAGAGGTGGATCTGCATGGGCTGAGTCCTGGAGGATGCAGGGCTCCAGCCTGTGAACACTCAGGACTGTGTAGGACATCCTTGCTTCCCAGCTTGCCACTGTTGCTCGCCCCAG
>CAJQZJ010024261.1:717-16886 GCA_907164525.1 Lophiomys imhausi | reverse complement strand
TGAAAAGACGGAACCTAAGAATTATAGGTATAGAGGAAAGAGAAGACTCCCGACTCCAAGGTCCAGGAAATATCTTCAACAAAATCATAGAGGAAAACTTCCCAAATCTGAAAAAAGAGATGCCAATAAAAATCCAAGAGGCTTACAGAACACCAAACAGATTAGACCAGAAAAGAAACTCCTCTCGCCACATAATAATTGAAACCCCAAATGTGCAGAACAAAGAAAGAATATTAAAAGCTGTAAGAGAAAAAGGTCAAGTCACATACAATGGCAGACCCATCAGAATTACACCTGACTTCTCCCCAGAAACGTTAAAAGCTAGAAGGGCCTGGTCAGATAAACTACAAGTCCTGAGAAATCATAGGTGCCCAGCCAGACTACTTTACCTAGCAAAACTCTCTATCAACATAGATGGAGAAAACAAGATATTCCATGACAAAATCAAATTTAAACAATATCTACCCACAAACCCAGCCCTACAGAAAATCCTAGAAGGAAAATCCCAACCCAGAGAAGAAAACTCCACCCAAGAAAACAAAGGGAATAGAAAACCCATCAGCAACTAAACCAAAAGAGGAACAGGACCACCGCCTATACCAAACTAATGGGAAATAACAACCCCAGGTCACTAATATCCATCAACATCAATGGACTCAACTCCCCAATAAAAAGACATAGATTTACAGAGTGGATCCGCAAGCAAGACCCTTCCTTATGCTGTATACAAGAGACATATCTAATTACGAAAGATAGACGCTGCCTCAGAGTAAAGGGCTGGGAAAAGGTTTTCCAAGCAAATGGACCCAGGAAGTAAGCTGGAGTAGCCATCCTAATATCAAACAAAACAGACTTCCAACTGAAGTTAATGAAGAAAGACAAAGAAGGGCACTATATACTCATTAAAGGGAATATTCATCAAGAGGAAATTTCAATACTGAACATCTATGCCCCAAATACAAAGGCACCTACTTTCGTAAAAGAAAAACTTCTAAAACTTAAAGCGCACGTCGATCACAACACATTAGTAGTGGGAGACTTCAACACCCCACTCACAACAAAGGACAGATCATCAAGAGAGAAGACAAACAGAGAAATATTGAGTCTAACAGAGATCATGAAACAAATGGACCTAACAGATATCTACAGAACGTTTCACCCAAACACAAAGGAATACACCTTTTTCTCAGCACCCCACGGAACCTTCTCCAAAATCGACCACATAATTGGTCACAAAGATAGTCTCAGTAGATACAAGAAAATTGAAATAACACCTTGTATCTTATCAGACCACCACGGAATAAAGCTGGTCTTCAACAGTAAAAGAATCAACAGAAAGCCTACACACACATGGAAATTGAACAGCTCCTTACTGGATGACCACTGGGTCAGGGAAGAAATAAGGAAGGAAATCAAAGACTTCTTAAAATCCAACGACAATGAAGACACAACATATCCAAACCTATGGCATACATTGAAAGCTGTGCTATGAGGAAAGTTCATAGCACTAAGTGCTTTCAAAAAGAAAATTGTGACAGCTCATATTAGTGAACTAACAGCTAAGCTGGGTGAATTGGAAAAAAAAGAAACAAACACTCCCAAGAAGAGCAGAAGACAGGAAATCATCAAACTTAGAGCTGAAATCAACAACTTAGAATCAAAAAGAACTATACAAAGAATCAATAAAACCAAGAGTTGGTTCTTTGAGAAAATCAACAAAAGAGACAGACCCCTAGCCAAATTAACTAAAAGGCAAAGGGAAAGAACACAAATCAACAAAATCAGAAATGAAAAGGGAGAAATAACAACAGACATTGAGGAGATCCAGAAAATATTCGGACATTACTTTAAAAATCTATATTCCACTAAATTTGAAAACCTAAGCGAAATGGACAATTTCCTCGATAAATTCCACCTACCAAAACTAAATCAAAATCAGATTAACAGCTTAAACAGCCCAATAACACCTAAGGAAATAGAAACAGTCATTAATAATCTCCCAACCAAAAAAAGCCCAGGACCAGATGGCTTTACCACGGAATTCTACCGGACCTTCAAAGAGGAACTAACACCATTACTTTTCAAACTCTTCCACCACATAGAAACAGAAAGATCACTGCCAAACTCATTCTATGAGGCCACTGTCATTCTGATTCCTAAACCACACAAAGACCCAACAAAGAAAGAGAACTTCAGACCAATCTCCCTCATGAACATAGATGCAAAAATACTTAATAAAATACTAGCAAACCGAATTCAAGAACACCTCAAAAGTATCATACACTATGAACAAGTAGGCTTCATCCCTGGAATGCAGGGATGGTTCAATATACGAAAGTCTAACAATGTAATTCACCATATAAACAACATGAAAGAAAAAAACCACATGATAATCTCGCTAGATGCAGAAAAAGCATTTGACAAAATCCAACACCCCTTCATGCTAAAAGTTCTGGAGAGAACGGGCATACAAGGACCATACCTAGAAATAATAAAGGCAATATACAGCAAGCCAGTAGCCAACATCAAATTAAATGGAGAGAAGCTTGAAGCATTTCCTCTAAACTCAGGGACAAGACAAGGATTTCCACTTTCACCATATCTCTTCAATATAGTACTTGAAGTCCTTGCTAGAGCAATAAGACAACTAAAGGAGATCAAAGGGATAAAAATTGGAAATGAAGAAGTCAAATAATCCCTATTCGCAGATGATATGTTAGTATACATAAGCGACCCCAAAAACTCCACCAAAGAACTCTTACAGCTGATAAACAACTTCAGCAAGGTGGCTGGATACAAAATTAACTCAAAAAAATCAGAAGCCCTTCTTTATACAACAAACAAATATACCGAGAAAGAAGTAAGGGAAACAACCCTCTTCACAATAGCCACAAACAACATAAAATACCTGGGGGTAACTCTAACCAAGCATGTAAAGGACCTATATAACAAGAACTTCAAGCCCCTGAAGAAAGAAATGGAAGAGGCCTTTAGAAGATGGAAAGATCTCCCATGCTCATGGATAGGTAAGATCAACATAATAAAAATGGCTATCCTACCAAAAGCAATATATAGATTTAATGCAATTCCTATCAAAATACCAACACAATTCTTTATAGACCTGGAAAAAGCTAGTCTCAACTTCATATGGAACAACAAAAAGCCCAGAATAGCTAAATCAATCCTGTCCAATGAAAAAACATCTGGAGGTATCACCATCCCAGATTTCAAGCTGTACTACAGAGCAACAATAATAAAAACAGCATGGTACTGGTATAGAAACAGACAAGTGGATCAATGGAGTCGAATTGAAGACCCAAACATGGATCCACACACCTATGGCCAACTAATCTTTGACAAAGAAGCCAAAAACGCACAATGGAAGAAGGACAGCATCTTCAACAAATGGTACTGGTCCAACTGGATGTCCACTTGCAAAAGAATGAAATTAGACCCATACCTATCACCTTGTACAAAACTTAATTCCAAGTGGATCAAAGACCTGAACATAAGGCCAGCCACACTAAAGATACTAGAAGAAAAAGTAGGAGAAACCCTCGAACTCATTGGCACAGGTGACAACTTCCTGAACAGAACACCAACAGCTCAGGACCTGAGATCAACAATCAATAAATGGGACCTCATGAAAATGAAAAGCTTCTGTAAAGCAAAGGACACTGTCATTCGAACAAAACGGCAACCAACAGACTGGGAGAAAATCTTCACCAACCCCACATCTGATAGAGGGCTATTATCTAAAATCTATAAAGAACTCAAGAAACTAAATGCCAAGAAACCAAATAATCCAATCAAAAAATGGGAGATGGAGCTAAATAGAGAATTCACAAAAGAGGAATCCCTAAGGGCTGAGAGACACCTGAAGAAATGTTCAACATCCTTAATCATCAGAGAAATGCAACTCAAGACGACCCTGAGATTCCACCTAACACCTGTTAGAATGGCTAAAATAAAGAGCTCAAATGATAGCCCATGCTGGCGAGGGTGTGGAGAAAGGGGTACCCTACTCCATTGCTGGTGGGAGTGCAGGCTTGTGCAACCACTATGGAGGTCTGTCTGGCGATATCTTAGAAATCTAGGAATAACCTTGCCTCAGGACCCAGCCATACCACTTCTGGGTATACACCCAAAGGACCTCTCACGGAGACATAGGGAAGTCTCCTCATCTATGTTCATAGCAGCCTTATTTGTAATAGCTAGAAATTGGAAACAACCCAGATGTCCCTCAACTGAAGAATGGATTAAAAAATTGTGGTACATCTATACAATGGAATATTACTCAGCTATCAGAAACAATGAAATCATGCAATTTGCAACCAAATGGATGGATCTAGAGGAGCTCATCCTGAGTGAGCTAACCCAGTCTCAGAAGGATGCACATGACATCTATTCACTTATAGTAGGATTTTAACTATATCGTACAGGATATCTGTACTACAACCAACACATCAAAAGGAACAAGGACATAATTTTTTTTTATCTTTTTCTTTTTCCTTCTTTTTTTCTTTTTCCTTTTCCCTTCTCTTTTTCCTCTCTTTTTTTGTTGATATTCTTTGCTTTTGTGGGTTTGTGTGTTTGTTGGTCTTTTTTTTAGTATTCCCCCAGTAGCAATGAGACACCATTCACTGGCAGTACTGCCTCGTAGGCCCCCGGTGAATGAAGAGGCTCTTGGCCCTCATATGACTCCTGATCTGTGGTGAGAGACTGTTAGACAGGGACACTCCACCCCAGAGGAACAAGACGGAAGGGTCAGGGGGTAGAGCATGTGAGGGTGGGGCTGGGAAGCGGAAGAAGAGGACAATATGATAAGGATGTAACCTGAAGCAACAAACAAATAAATTTATTAACTAAAAAAAAAAAAAAAAAGGCAGGGGGCAGGGCTGAAACACTGTGAATGGAACAGAGGATACAGCCATTCGGCCTGGTTTTGCAGACCTCCAGGTTTAGAGAAGACGTGGAGCTAAGGTAAAATACAAGAGAATTGTGGTATTGGCCCATGCCTTTGACTTCAGTGGAGACGGGGGTCGGGGGGGGCACCTTAGAGTTGGTGGTCTTATGTATTCTGGAGTCATATGGAGCGGGGTGGTGAGGGTGCATACTCTTGGTCCCACCATTCAAGAAGAGTACACCCTTGGTCCCAGCTCCCAGCACACTGGAGACAGAAACGGGCAGATCCCAGAGCTCAGGGGCAGCCTGATGCAGGGCAAACTCTAAATAGAGAAAGACTTCGATCCAGGAGTGGTGGAACACATCTTTGATCCCTTCAGATGGGAAACACAGGTCCCTGATCCCAATAATTAGAGTTCAGAGACACACACATGGGATTTGGAGGGACCTAGGTTTGGAGGCTACTTACAAAAGGCCGTCTTGATGCAGGCAGATTGTCCTTTGGGATCTCAAAATATATACACTAGAGCTGGTTTAGCTCCAAGGTGACAGAATGATTTCTTCTTTAACCCGGATTGAAAGATAACGCTTTGTATGTTGTCAGAAGGCCAAATTTGCTTCAGGAGAAGTACTACCTAGCCCCCCCATCCCCCCCAGAAAAAAAAAAGAGGGAAATAGTCCTAGGGTTGGGATTGGGGCAGGGCTCTGTTCTTATCGTTCCAGGAGAATAGAAGTGTCCATTAGGGGAGCCCGGGGACGGCTGGACAGTGGAATCCTCAGCAGAGAGCAGAATCAGGCACCAAGGAGGACGAGTGACCCAGTTGATTCTGCCTGGCAGACTTCCTCAATAGCTGTCTCCATCGGGGGCCTGCAACCACCACAGCAATTAATGTCACTGGGACCGCTCAGCTCTACACAATGCCCCGACAGGAACCTCAGTGTAACCTGCAAGATCAGCTTCTGCCTACAAACCCCTTAGGTCATGTAAACAGCTGAGAACAGAAGGACTGAACATAAAAGGAGTGTACTAGCATTGTTAATCATTTTTCCCATTTGGGTTGGGGCGCCAAACAGGTCTACTATGACCCAAATCAGCAGGAAGTCATTTTAAGAGAGCGACGTCCCATGCCCAGAGGGTGGGGAGGGTGTTTCTCCGCCCTTCTTTTTGGTTATTTGAAGGATAACTGAAAACTCTGTTATGTAGGGGAAGAGACTACAAGCTGATAAATGGTCCTGTCTTAATGGGTTTTGGAGGTTAGCCCCAGGGAATTCCTACTTTTCCTTTTCTGTATCCTTCTTCCTCTCCTATATAGGAGTGCATGGGCTTGAGAAAAATGAGATATAGTCATAGCACAGGAAGGTCCAAGAAGAAGGGGCAGATTATTGAATATGGCCTTATACCTTTGTATATTGATACAAAATTAGTAGTTTATTTGGCTAAAATGGTATTGACCATTGTTTATTGTGCAAAAATAAGATTGTATTGGATTACATCGGTATTGATCTTTGTATATTGATACAAAATTAAGATTATAGTTGGCCACAATGGTATTGACCCTTGCATATGGACGTAATATTAAGATTATATTGGGCTACATAGGCATTGATCTTGGTATATTGATACATAATTAAGAGTATATTTAACCACAATTGAATAGATCTTTGTATATTGATACAAATTTAAAGGTAATGCTTCCCAATGGTATCATACCTAGAGATACTTAAAAATAAAATGTGAAGCTCTGACCTCTTGATACCAACCGTCTAAAACGGTCTAGGATAGTTAAAACAAACTCCTAGTCATGCAAACATGTCACTTTGTTAGCTACTATGACAGTCTATCACAGATATTCTCTAAACTACCCAGTAATCAAGTTGCTAAGAGACAAGCAACATTTGCTTATCTAAATACAAGAGATGGATAGGGCATCTTCAAAAACCCCTAGAGATCTGCAGAATATGGCATTCAAAGATGTTATCTTAAATCAAGATTTTTTTTTGGTATCGAGACATATCAGCGCCTGACAGCACCCCCTATTCTACTCCAAGTAGAAGATAAGCATCGAAGAACCTCCACTGTAAGATGGTTGAATTAGTGGCAAGCCTTTCTCTTGGCATGAAAAAACCCCTTGCACCAACTGCAGACAGACTGCTGTCCAAAAAGGACAAAACTTGGTAGCAGGGAAGTCGACAGCCTAACTCTGCCAAGACAGGGTAGGTAAGTCCTTCATAATCCCTGCTCTACAACAAATGTCTGTCAGATAAGCAGGACCCAAAGGCTGAAGATTGATGCTGGAATGTATGGAGAGAAAATGGGAACTGTCCAGGCAGTCATTGGTATGTTCTTTCTTAGTTTTGGAAGCTGCAGGCTCTGCACTTCCTATATAAGCAAATATATTTATCCCTCTCAGGTCTCTGAGGTGGTTGAAGAATAGACAGCTAGAGTCTCATAGTTAAATTTTGAACTATTTAGGAATCAAGAGGGTGTTATAGATCTAAGAAGATACTCTTAAAAGTGTGTTGCAAGATATTATGAATGTTGAGTCACATATAGACCTTTAAACTCATGGAGTTGGTTAGATAGTAGAATGTTAAAGTCACGGGCCAAATATGTATAAACTGGACATTGGGAAGGTATACTGGGCCAATTTACTCTCATAAATGTGGCATATTTATATCTATTGTTTTGTATAATACTTACTGTTATAAGAGAAGGAACCATCTGTTGGACTGAAAGGGGAAACTTCTGGGGGGAAGAGGGTGGAAGGGCGGGATAGGAAGGGGGAATAGGGAGGGGTTTGTTACTGAGATGTAACTTGAAGAAAAAAAATAAAGTATTTAAAAAAAAAAGAGTAAGGAAACTGGTTCTTTGAGCTCAGAAGAACTCCAAACAGGAATAATTTGTTAGAGCCTATTGCTATTTGAAATAAACCATACAATTTAAAAAACGTTATGTACATTCCAGGCCATGCCTCTGCATGAGTCTTTGAAACAACGCCCAGGCAAACATCTAGTATCTGTACCTCAATTTTGAGCACACTTGTGTTAAATCCATTTATCTACCAATATAAGTGTCTACATTATAGAAGAAATCTAATCCTTCCACATTTTTTCAAGTGATTTTATTTTATTTTATTTTCACTTTTTTATTGCGTTTATTTATTACTTCAAGTTACATTCCCATCAGAGTCCCCTCCCTCCACCCCTCTCACCTCTACCCTTACCTCCTCTCCACCTATCCTACTTCTCTGCTGTGGAGTGCTCCCACATATCATCTCCCCCCTCAGTTCAGCAGTCATATGAGTACTAAGAGCTTCCTCTTGCACTGGGGGCCTACATGGCAGCTCCACTAGTGCAAGTGTCCTACTAACAGGTAACAAAGTCCATGTCCTGTCCCTCCCTTTCAATCTGTTGGTTATATGATAGTTATCCTGTACTATATGGCTAACATCCAGTTAGAAGTGAACACATATCATGTGTGTCTTTCTGGGTCTGGGTTAGCTCATTCAGGATGAGCTTTTCTAGTTCCATCCACTCAGCAGCAAATTGCATGATTTCCTACCTCAAGACCTAGCCATACCACTCCTGGGCATACATCCAAAATATTCCTCACCAAACCACAAGGACATCTCCTCAACTATGTTCATAGCAGCTTTATTTGTAATAGCTAGAAACTGGAAACAACCCAGATGTCCCTCAACCAATGAATGGATAAAAAAAACCTGTGATACATTTATACACATTTACACAATGAAATACTACTCAGCTATTGGAAACAAGATAATCTTTCCATATTTAAAGATACACATTCCAGTATAGATAGATAGTTATTGAAATTGACTGTAACATGCAGGCATTCTGAATAAATTTTGATAAAAATTCCTTTCATGCCACATGGAGACCTCAAAGGACAGCTGTACACACAGAATCTATACATTGAAATGTAGGTGAGCAGGTCACTCCCCATCGTTTCTAAGCATGGGAGAGGTGTAAAGTTGTATCATCAGCCCCTGTTGAATATTCCACAAATCATAAGTGGGAAGTTTTAATAGGTTGATGATTTTTCACCAACTGTGTTTATAATGTTCTGATATTTAAATAACAAAACACATATGAGCATCTTGCACAATAAATATTTCAATCCACACAGTCTGCAATTATCAGCATGTCACAGCACAAGGGGGACAGATTCTGGACTATACAGCTTCCCTGGTGTTCAGATATGTCTACCTGAAGCAGTGGTCCCCAAGTTCTAAAGCAGAGGGTGAGAAATGGCAGCACACCAGCACGTCCAGGGCTCCCTTCAGCAGACCTCTCACAGGGAAAGTTGAGGCTCTAATGGTAGGTTGGGAGCCCCTAGGAAGCATTAATAGTCTTGCAAGGAGACAGTTCACAAAACCCTACAGCCAAGCACACAGAAGCACACAGGCCTCATACATAGCAAACCTCACCTAAACATCGCTGTTTCTCCTGCAGCATTGAAGTAGGTAGGCAGCATTTGAAGATACCTTGGCACTTTGCTTTGTTTAATAAATCCAGCTGTGAGAGGGATTGGAACTCGACATTTCACTGTGTAGACCTATCAAGAAGTTTTTCATTAAATACTTCTCATGTGTCAAATGAAAGTTTGCATAACATTTTAAATATTTTAATTATTGAGTTAAAGTCAGGAAGAGTCTGAAGAATTTTTCCAACTCTTCTAAGTCTTTGAGGCAATGCAAACACTATGGCTGTCTTCAGCACTTACCTCTAGCATGCCAGGTGTTCACTTCGAAGCTCAGCTTGGCGTTAGTAACTGCTTTTTCATTTACATTATATCAAAGTACATCAGCTATGTCTTCTGTAGAATTCAGTTGTGAAAAGAATCTGCCCTGAGGCAAAAGCCTCGAGATAGAGAGTCCCTTGGCCCATCCTCACATCATGAGAGTCCTATCATGATCCACACATGTAGACCAGAAACCAGGATCACAACCAACCAGAGGAGACTAGAGACATCCACTCTAGAATCCATCTATGAACCTGCTTTTTTTTTTTTGAAGTTTAAGCTATATCTTTTTCCCCCAACAGCTCCCCCTTTCAGTCCAACAAATGGCTTTTTCTTTTATAACAACAAATACAATACAAAACAAGAAAAATAATTAGCCCACAATTATGAGAATTATAAGGCTTAGCATACATTCCCAATGTCCAATCCATATATATTTGACAACTGACTTTAACATTCTACTATGCAACCATCTCCATGAGTTTAAAGATCTATATCCAACTCAGCTTCCATCCTAACTTGCAACCCAATTTTAAAAACATCTTCTTAGATCCAGAACACCCTCTTAATTCCTGAACAACTCAAAATTCAACTATGGGACTATAGCTATCTAGTCTTCAACCACATCAGAGACCTTCTGATCTGAAGCATGACCCTGCCAAAGGACAAAGAATGGTAGGTTACCCCTATGTCCATGGCTTCCTCATTGTGCACAGACATCAACATTCCAGCAGGCTATCCCATCACAAAACTGATAACCTGGATAAAGCCTTGAAAAAACAGACTTTTCAAGAAAAATCATGTGGCAAATTCACTTGAGAAAGATTGGCTCAAATGAAAGGTTTTGAAAAGCTCATCAGCGATTGAACAAAAAGCTGATACACCTGTAAAAATCATTAGAAATATAAGCTGCAGCCACCTTGACAATAAGATCACAATAGTTCATTTATATTGTAATGTAATTCTTTTAGTATTACAATATAATTAAAATTTTTTATGATATAATTTCAGGTTAACTGTAATTGTCTAAAAAGTAACAATTTTTCAGACAAAGCTTCTCATATTTTATATCTCACAAGGGACAGGAATTGCTTACATCAGGATTGTTTTTAACTCCACAATGGCTTTGTGCTTATACACATCTGAGTTCACAGCACAACAGTATTTATGGACTAAGCCATCAACATGACTGTGGGCAGCATCTCACATTCCTGGACCCCAGTGTGTCCCACAGAGGCTGAGAGGCTCCATGGCTGCCCATTTCCCAGGAATGCAGCAAGCTCCGTTTAAAAGGCCACACTGCCTGGGGAGGTGATTCATCTTCAGAGAGTGAGGTTCATTCAGACCCAGTGGTCATGCCCTGTCCTGCCCATCACTAGAGCTTCACAGCTAATGCCCCAAATCCTGATCAAACACTTGGGCATTTTCAGTATTTTCTTTGGTATTCTTGGACCTGTATTTACCAAAAGAGTTAAGACATTGCCAACTAGGAGAGGGAAGAACTTAGAAGGCTCTTTGGAGAAAATGTATGGTAGGTTCTCCCTCAAGGAAGGCTGGCTTGATATTGTGGGCTCACTGGGGAACCACTTGGGAAGCATGGTTCAAGCCCACAATGAAGGAACATGGTGGGCTCAGACTTCATCCTCTCTAGGAACCTGTAATGACATAAAAGGTTGGGGAGCAGACATAAATGCTCTGAGGTCAAAGATATCTCTGATCTGCTAGATTTTGAGAAATATCATTGTGGTCTGAGAACCAGCATGCATCAGGACAGAGACAGATTTGGGAACTAGGACATTTCGCTTTCATCAGCTACTTATGAGTTGACAAGTCCATGGAGATAAAAACCGAGCTACTTATTGCTGAGGGCTGCAGAAGTGGACCCTGGAACATGGCTCAGTCAAAGTGGGAAGAATTTAACCGTGACAGGCTCTTTGAACTGGACAGAGGTCATCCATGACTCCACGGCCACGTTTCCTGTGTCGGGCATGACCTTAAACACCGAGTGTCTGTACAACTCACAACAAGGTCTAGCAGATGTGGCCTCTCCTGTCCAGCTTTCCCTTGACTGCTGACTGCACTGATTTTGTCTTGATTAAAAACTATAAATACCAAACTGAGGGATAGAAATGTTTTGCAAAACGTGAGAGCTTCACCTCATTTTTGCAAATTACATCAGATTATTTAACAACAACAGCAAAAAGTCTTCTTCTCTGATGGCCTCAGCTCTGTCTGTTATTGCAGTAATTATCAGAGCCCAGCTATGGGGAGATTTTAACTTTACACCAGCTTAGAAATGTTGGGGATTTCTTGACACTGATTGTGTAAAGTTACTATATTAAAAATCTTGCTGTAAATTAATCGAAGTCCTTCTGTTGCATACTTAGTGAAACTCCCCAGGCTTGTCAACTAGTGCCAAGGAAGCAAGTGCTCTGGGCTTCATAGTCATCAGTGGAGAAAATAAAGTTTACTTCAAATTAATTATGATTCCTCATCTACAAATCTGGCTTTGAACTCAAACCTGCAGGCTGTTGAAGCTACACTATTCCCCAGCTCATCATGAGAGGCGCTGCTGAACAACAATTTAACTTTAACCTACTTCAGCTGACAACGGGGCTTTGAAAGTTTTCTAAGCCCCATGAGAGCTGGACAACATCAGAAAGATGGAAGTCAGGGAGGACGTTAGAGGAATCATCACCCACTCGCAGGGGTGGGGCCCATGAAAGGTTCACAACCCACATTTCCCAGTCATCAGCAGCTCCACCGTTTTGAGTCTGGCTACCCTTGTGAATAAAGAAATATTACATAGGGGTGAAGAATGAGATAGGAAAAGCTGACTCAGGGGCTGCCAGACCACTGAGTCACGTCTCTTTTCTCTATGGCCTCCCTGTGTCCCTAACCCATATAGAGACAGTTTGACTCCTTGACCTGCTGGGTTTTGTCTTCAGATTCTGCCCCACATCCATCCCTGGTCTGTCTGATTCCCATAGCTACCATGAAAATGCTAATACTTAGTTAGTAATTCAGTCAGTAAAATATAAACATATAAATAGCAAGTACTGTTTATACAAATCATGCCTGGTTAATTATTAAAATATCTGTAACTTTAAACTTAGCATGTTAAAATATGCCTCTTTTATATTGTCATTTTAAAATATTATTTTCCCATCTACTAAAGTAACTGGTATTTATTGCAAAAATATTTCTAAAACTAAATATTAAAAGTAAAATAACCCCTAATCTCACTCCTTGTGGTGGACTCAAACCCACAACTTTCCCTCAGTCCACAGCTAGAGTTCATGTCAGCATCTTGCTCATGTGTCTCTCCAAGGCCTCGTGATGAGGAGAGGCATTTGGATATGGCCACATGATTTTTCTGTGACAGCTGTAGCCAGAGAAATTAGGAGGCACTGGAAGTTTCTGGTTATAATTGGAAGTGTCTGTCTCATCCCAGATAAATAGTAGCCTATGTTGTGCCTGTTTCCTCCACAGGGGCAGACAAACTGATAACATATGGGGCTGACTGAAGCCCAGATCACCTGAAACACAGGCACACAGCCTGATCCAGGTCATCAAGCAAGAGGCAAGATTACAGTGAGGGTCAGACAGGAGGGCTGTGTGGCTGTCTCATGTTACCACAGTGAAGGCTGGTAACAAAACTGATATAAACATTCTCAGAATTTAGCAATACTTCCAAATGGAACTTTAGATTAGATTTTTTTGAAGTGTGCCATTAAAGTATGTATGGGTCTTCAGAGCCAAAACTGAGGGACATAACAGGAATCACAGTCGTCTTGGCTACTCTGTCACAGAGAAATTGTAATAGACCTGGGGAAGCCCAGGGCAGGCCAGGGGAAAGACTGTAAACAGTTGCAGTTGCAGGAGATAGTGGACACGCTACTAGTGATCCACTACTGTGAGTGGGAGAAAGGCCAGTGAGGACCTCCTGGAAATGTCCTCACTGCAGATGAGCAGTTGAGACCAATGACTTTGTGGTTGCTAAATCCTCTGTTCTGCAATCCCTATAATGCTGGGAAATTTCAAGTCTTGTTTTTCTTCCAAATAAAACAAATGTTGCTTATGTTTTGTGCCCTGAAAGATACAGATTATAGTCAGTAGCTTGTGGGAGTGGACTGAAGGAGTGGACTGGAGTTGACAGGCCACAGGAACCATCAGTGTTGGGGAGCCCAACCAGTACCACAAAGGTGAAGATGACATTGAGTTATTGCTTGCTTGCTGGGCTTTTCTCTGGTCAAAGCCATGAAGACTTCCATGCAGGCAAGCATAGAACTTGTCAGCTAGATCTATTTTCTAGCACACGAAACCCCTTGGTCCATTTCTTGGCTTTGCTTTGAGCTGATAAGGCATGTATATCCACACAATGAACACACTGTGCACATGCTGCTGAGGAGCAACAATGAGCTTAGATGATGTGTACATGTCCTGAGTATGTGACATTCCTTAAACTATGTTTTAGTTCACAACTAACAAAAAAGAAAATTAAAATTTAATTCCCTCCAACACTTATGTCAAGCCTTTGGCTACTTCAGAAATTTCTAGAATTGTCACCAATATCATAGCACAAACATCAGGAGTCCTTTCTGGCTTCGCCATCAATTATTTTGGTTTTGCTATTCTTAGCTGTTCACAAACCTTGACAATTTCCGTTTTTCTTGGTCCTGGGGCTAATCATCAGTCCAGTGCATGCCTCTGATCCCCTGTTTTCAATCTTCCCTGAATCCTCTCATCCTCAACCAGGGAACCAATTCTCAAATCTCTGAGGTTCACACAGATTCAGTCATCAAAGTGTTTTGTTAATGACTTAAGGAACTGGAAACTACAGCACAAACTTGCCTTGTTCTAACTTCCCATCTCAGTGATTGAAAGCAAAAGGCAAGTCCTTCCTAATTCCTGCTTCACAATTAATGTCTGTCAGAGATACTGGGCCAAGAGGCTCAAGACTGATGCTCCAATGTATGGAGAAACTGGGGACTGTCCAGGCAGCCAGTTGTCTGTCATTTCTTAGTTTTGGAAGCTGCTGGCTCTGCACTTCCTGTTTATTCATATATGTTTATTCTTCTCAGGTCTCTGATGTGGTTGAAGACTAGTTATAGTGTCACAGTTAAGTTTTAGGTTGCTTGGGAATTAAAAGGATGTTCTAGGTCTAAGAAGATGTTTTGAAGTTGGTAATGCAAGTTAGGATGGAAACTAAATTAGGTATAGAACTTTAAACTCATAGGATAGATAGATAATAGAATATTAATATTAGTTGCCAAATACATATGGACTGGACCTTGGGAATGCATGTTATGCCTTATAATTATCATAATTGTGGCCTAATTGTTTTTATTGTTTTGTATTGTATTTATTGTTATAAGAAAAAGAGCCTTTTACTGGACTAAAAGGGGGAGCAGTTGGGGGGGGAGATACACCTTAAATTTAAAAAAAAAGCAGATAGGAGGGTGAAGGGTGAGGGGGAAGAGAGTAAGAGGGTGGGTCACAGAGGGGGCTGTGATTGTGATGTATCTTGAAGAAATAAATGTTTAAAAAACATTTTAATTTAAAAAAATCACCAAACATTGTACTGTTACCTCAGATCTCCTTAGAATACCTTCTTTGCATAATTTGTCCTTAACATCAACCTTCAGTAAGAGCCTGTGGGCATAGTGGCTCGCTCAGTTTAAATGACTTTCTCTGTGTGCATGCCCAGGCATGTTTACTGTAACCCCTCCGTAAGCAATCACCTCTCAACAGGAACTTACAGCTGAGACAGAGCCTGAATCCCAGAGCTGACATTGCCTGGTGTTAAGATTCAGACAAGCATGGAGGCATCACAACCACCTTCCTCACGTCTAGCAACGGGCAGTGAGATGGCTAAGCCCGGAAAAGCACCTCATATCAAGTCTGACAGCTATCTGAGTGCAGGAACGAGGACCCACCTGGTGGAAGGAGAGAACAGACTCCTGCACATCATCCCCTCAGCTCCACAAATGCCTGGTGGCATGAGCAGCACGCCCATGAAAAACACAAAATAAACAAACAAACAAACAAAGTGCAATAATTAAAAAGATAAATAGATAAGGATAAAATAAGTTTGACATGATAGCACCACTTTATATGTTTTTTTAAATTAACTAATAATGAAATTGAAGAATGCGGTATGGTCACAAAACATATTCAGTATTTAGAAAGTGACAAGGATTTGTCTGTCTGTCTTTATTGTGGTAAGCCTGTTATTATTTTTATCATAGACAGAATTATTTTCTAAATAAAATTTCCAGATTAAAAGTGTTATAGTCATGAAGACACAACCATATTTTATCTTTCAGTGAAAATGAACTCCCTGATTTTTAAGATGTCTGAAAATGAGCTCTAAAAATAATTATAAACAGCCTGAAAATATCATCTGTTGTGAGGTGGCAGGGGCAAGGGAGAGATGGCTGCCCGCTTTGCCCCTCACCACAGCAGGCAGGAGAGCAGGAGAGCTAGCCCACCCCTC
>CAJQZJ010024259.1:0-10621 GCA_907164525.1 Lophiomys imhausi | reverse complement strand
ACTACAAGTCCTAAGAGATCATAGATGCCCAGCCAGACTACTTTACCCAGCAAAACTCTCTATCAACATAGATGGAGAAAACAAGATATTCCATGACAAAATTAAATTTAAACAATATCTACCCACAAACCCAGCCCTACAGAAAATCCTAGAAGGAAAATCCCAACCCAGAGAAGAAAACTCCACCCAAGAAAACAAAGGGAATAGAAAACCCATCAGCAACTAAACCAAAAGAGGAACAGGACCACCACCTATACCAAACTAATGGGAAATAACAACCCCAGGTCACTAATATCCATCAACATCAATGGACTCAACTCCCCAATAAAAAGACATAGGTTTACAGAGTGGATCCGCAAGCAAGACCCTTCCTTATGCTGTATACAAGAGACACATCTAACTACAAAAGATAGACACTGCCTCAGAGTAAAGGGCTGGGAAAAGGTTTTCCAAGCAAATGGACCCAGGAAGCAAGCTGGAGTAGCCATCCTAATATCAAACAAAACAGACTTCCAACTGAAGTTAATGAAGAAAGACAAAGAAGGGCACTATATACTCATTAAAGGGAATATTCATCAAGAGGAAATTTCAATACTGAACATCTATGCCCCAAATACAAAGGCACCTACTTTCGTAAAAGAAACACTTCTAAAACTTAAAGCGCACGTCGATCACAACACATTAGTAGTGGGAGACTTCAACACCCCACTCACAACAAAGGACAGATCATCAAGACAGAAGACAAACAGAGAAATATTGAGACTAACAGAGATCATGAACCAAATGGACCTAACAGATATCTACAGAACGTTTCACCCAAACACAAAGGAATACACCTTTTTCTCAGCACCCCACGGAACCTTCTCCAAAATCGACCACATAATTGGTCACAAAGATAGTCTCAGTAGATACAAGAAAATTGAAATAACACCTTGTATCTTATCAGACCACCACGGAATAAAGCTGGTCTTCAACAGTAAAAGAATCAACAGAAAGCCTACACACACATGGAAATTGAACAGCTCCTTATTGGATGACCACTGGGTCAGGGAAGAAATAAGGAAGGAAATCAAAGACTTCTTAAAATCCAACGACAATGAAGACACAACATACCCAAACCTATGGGATACATTGAAAGCTGTGCTACGAGGAAAGTTCATAGCACTAAGTGCTTTCAAAAAGAAAATTGTGACAGCTCATATTAGACAACTAACAGCTAAGCTGGGTGAATTGGAAAAGAAAGAAACAAACACTCCCAAGAGGAGCAGAAGGCAGGAAATCATCAAACTTAGAGCTGAAATCAACAACTTAGAATCAAAAAGAACTATACAAAGAATCAATGAAACCAAGAGTTGGTTCTTTGAGAAAATCAACAAAATAGACAGACCCCTAGCCAAATTAACTAAAAGGCAAAGGGAAAGAACACAAATCAACAAAATCAGAAATGAAAAGGGAGAAATAACAACAGACATTGAGGAGATCCAGAAAATATTCGGACACTACTTTAAAAATCTATATTCCACTAAATTTGAAAACCTAAGCGAAATAGACAATTTCCTCGATAAATTCCACCTACCAAAACTAAATCAAAATCAGATTAACAGCTTAAACAGCCCTATAACACCTAAGGAAATAGAAACAGTCATTAATAATCTCCCAACCAAAAAAAGCCCAGGGCCAGATGGCTTTAGCACGGAATTCTACCGGACCTTCAAAGAGGAACTAACACCATTACTTTTCAAACTCTTCCACCACATAGAAACAGAAAGATCACTGCCAAACTCATTCTATGAGGCCACTGTCATTCTGATTCCTAAACCACACAAAGACCCAACAAAGAAAGAGAACGTCAGACCAATCTCCCTCATGAACATTGATGCAAAAATACTTAATAAAATACTAGCAAACCGAATTCAAGAACACATCAAAAGTATCATACACCATGATCAAGTAGGCTTCATCCCTGGAATGCAGGGATGGTTCAATATACGAAAGTCTATCAATGTAATTCACCACATAAACAAAATGAAAGAAAAAAACCACATGATAATCTCGCTAGATGCAGAAAAAGCATTTGACAAAATCCAACACCCCTTCATGCTAAAAGTTCTGGAGAGAACGGGCATACAAGGACCATACCTAGAAATAATAAAGGCAATATACAGCAAGCCAGTAGCCAACATCAAATTAAATGGAGAGAAGCTTGAAGCATTTCCTCTAAACTCAGGGACAAGACAAGGATGTCCACTTTCACCATATCTCTTCAATATAGTACTTGAAGTCCTTGCTAGAGCAATAAGACAACTAAAGGAGATCAAAGGGATAAAAATTGGAAATGAAGAAGTCAAATTATCCCTATTCGCAGATGATATGTTAGTATACATAAGCGACCCCAAAAATTCCACCAAAGAACTCTTACAGCTGATAAACAACTTCAGCAAGGTGGCTGGATACAAAATTAATTCAAAAAAATCAGAAGCCCTTCTTTATACAACAAACAAATATACCGAGAAAGAAATAAGGGAAACAACCCCCTTCACAATAGCCACAAACAACATAAAATACCTGGGGGTAACTCTAACCAAGCATGTAAAGGATCTATATAACAAGAACTTCAAGCCCCTGAAGAAAGAAATGGAAGAGGCCTTTAGAAGATGGAAAGATCTCCCATGCTCATGGATAGGTAAGATCAACATAATAAAAATGGCTATCCTACCAAAAGCAATATATAGATTTAATGCAATTCCTATCAAAATACCAACACAATTCTTTATAGACCTGGAAAAAGCTAGTCTCAACTTCATATGGAACAACAAAAAGCCCAGAATAGCTAAATCAATCCTGTCCAATGAAAAAACATCTGGAGGTATCACCATCCCAGACTTCAAGCTGTACTACAGAGCAACAGTAATAAAAACAGCATGGTACTGGTATAGAAACAGACCAGTGGATCAATGGAATCGAATTGAAGACCCAAACATGGATCCACACACCTATGGCCAACTAATCTTTGACAAAGAAGCCAAAAACGCACAATGGAAGAAGGACAGCATCTTCAACAAATGGTGCTGGTCCAACTGGATGTCCACTTGCAAAAGAATGAAATTAGACCCATACCTATCACCTTGTACAAAACTTAATTCCAAGTGGATCAAAGACCTTAACATAAGGCCAGCCACACTAAAGATACTAGAAGAAAAATTAGGAGAAACCCTCGAACTCATTGGCACAGGTGAAAACTTCCTGAACAGAACACCAACAGCTCAGGACCTGAGATCAACAATCAATAAATGGGACCTCATGAAACTGAAAAGTTTCTGTAAAGCAAAGGATACTGTCATTCGAACAAAACGGCAACCAACAGACTGGGAGAAAATCTTCACCAACCCCACATCTGATAGAGGGCTATTATCTAAAATCTACAAAGAACTCAAGAAACTAAATGCCAAGAAACCAAATAATCCAATCAAAAAATGGGAGATGGAGCTAAATAGAGAATTCACAAAGGAGGAATCCCTAAGGGCTGAGAGACACTTGAAGAAATGTTCAACATCCTTAATCATCAGAGAAATGCAACTCAAGACTACCCTGAGATTCCACCTAACACCTGTTAGAATGGCTAAAATAAAGTGCTCAAATGATAGTGCATGCTGGCGAGGGTGTGGAGAAAGGGGTACCCTACTCCATTGCTGGTGGGAGTGCAGGCTTGTGCAACCACTATGGAGGTCTGTCTGGCGATATCTTAGAAATCTAGGAATAACCTTGCCTCAAGACCCAGCCATACCACTTCTGGGTATACACCCAAAGGACCTCTCACGGAGACATAGGGAAGTCTCCTCATCTATGTTCATAGCAGCCTTATTTGTAATAGCTAGAAATTGGAAACAACCCAGATGTCCCTCAACTGAAGAATGGATTAAAAAATTGTGGTACATCTATACAATGGAATATTACTCAGCTATCAGAAACAATGAAATCATGCAATTTGCAAGCAAATGGATGGATCTAGAGGAGCTCATCCTGAGTGAGCTAACCCAGTCTCAGAAGGATGCACATGGCATCTATTCACTTATAGTAGGATTTTAACTATTTCGTACAGGATATCTGTACTACAACCAACACATCAAAAGGAACAAAGACATAATTTTTTTTATCTTTTTCTTTTTCCTTCTTTTTTTCTCTTTCCTTTTCCCTTCTCTTTTTCCTCTCTTTTTTTTTGTTGATATTCTTTGTTTTGGTGGGTTTGTGTGTTTGTTGGTCTTTTTTTTTAGTATTCCCCCAGTAGCAATGAGACACCAGTCACTGGCAGTACTGCCTCTTAGGCCCCCAGTGAATGAAGAGGCGCTTGGCCCTCATATGACTCCTGATCTGTGGTGAGAGACTGTTAGGCAGGGACACTCCACCACAGAGGAACAAAACGGAAGGGTCAGGGGGTAGAGCATGGGAGGGTGGGGCTGGGAAGCGGGAAAAGAGGACAATATGATAAGGATGTAACCTGAAGCAACAAACAAATAAATTTATTAACTAGAAAAAAAAAAAAAAAGGCAGGGGGCAGGGCTGAAACACTGTGAATGGAACAGAGGATACAGCCATTCGGCCTGGATTTGCAGACCTCCAGGTGTAGAGAAGACGTGGAGCTAAGGTAAAATACAAGAGAATTGTGGTATTGGCCCATGCCTTTGACTTTAGCGGAGACGGGGGGGGGGCACCTTAGAGTTGGTGGTCTTATGTACTCTGGAGTCATACGGAGCGGGGTGGTGAGGGTGCATACTCTTGGTCCCACCATTCAAGAAGAGTACACCCTTGGTCCCAGCTCCCAGCACACTGGAGACAGAAAGAGGCAGATCCCGGAGTTCAGGGTCAGCCTGATGCAGGGTAAACTCTAAATAGAGAAAGACTTCGATCCAGGAGTGGTGGAACACATCTTTGATCCCTTCAGATGAGAAACACAGGTCCCTGTTCCCAATAATTAGAGTTCAGAGACACACACATGGGATTTGGAGGGACCTAGGTTTGGAGGCTACTTACAAAAGGCCTTCTCCAAGGTGACAGAATGATTTCTACTTTAACCCGGATTGAAAGATAACGCTTTGTATGTTGTCAGAAGGCCAAGTTTGCTTCAGGAGAAGTACTACCTAGCCCCCCCCATCCCCCCCCCAGAAAAACAAAAAAGAGGGCAATTGTCCTAGGGTTGGGATTGGGGCAGGGCTCTGTTCTTATCGTTCCAGGAGAATCGAAGTGTCCATTAGGGGAGCCCGGGGACGGCGGACAGCGAAATCCTCAGCAGAGAGCAGAATCAGGCACCAAGGAGGATGAGTGACCCAGTTGATTCTGCCTGAAAGACTTCCTCAATAGCTGTCTCCATCGGGGGCCTGCAACCACCACTGCAATCCAGTGTCGCTGGGACCGTTCAGCTCTACACAATGCCCCGGCCGGAACCTCAGTGAAGCCTGCAAGATCAGCTTCTGCCTACAAACCCCTTAGGTCATCTAAACAGCTGAGAACAGAAGGACTGAACATAAAAGGATTGTACTAACATTTTTAATCATTTTTCCCATTTGGGTTGGGGCCCCAAACAGGTCTACTACGACCCAAATCAGCAGGAAGTCACTTTAAGAGAGCGACGTCCCATGCCCAGAGGGTGGGGAGGGTGTTTCTCCGCCCATCTTTTTGGTTATTTGAAGGATAACTGAAAACTCTGTTATGTAGGGGAAGAGTCTACAAGCTGATAAATGGTCCTGTCTTAATGGGTTTTGGAGGTTAGCCCCAGGGAATTCCTACTTTTCCTTTTCTGTATCCTTCTTCCTCTCCTATGTAGGAGTGCATGGGCTTGAGAAAAATGAGATATAGACATAGCACAGGAAGGTCCAAGAAGAAGGGGCAGATTATTGAATATGCCCTTATACCTTTGTATATTGATACAAAATTAGTAGTTTATTTGGCTAAAGTGGTATTGACCATTGTTTATTGTGCAAAAATAAGATTGTATTGGATTACATCGGTATTGATCTTTGTATATTGATACAAAATTAAGATTATAGTTGGCCACAATGGTATTGACCCTTGCATATGGACGTAATATTAAGATTATATTGGGCTACATAGGCATTGATCTTGGTATATTGATACATAATTAAGAGTATATTTGGGGGAGCGAAGATGGCGGCGACCTACACTGACGCATTCTGAACGCGGGGAAAAAAGAGCCATAAAAAACACAGAGATGTTGGGCACTGTGCAAAAACCGGAGGGGCTAGACCCCCCCCCCCCGGAACACTCACAGCTCCCAAGGGACTGTTAAAAGTCCCAGGGCAAGGCTCTCCCCATCTCTCACAGACACGGAGGCCACTAAACGCGGGATTCAGGAACTCCCATTTGGTGAGGCGCCTGGTAAGATCGATCCCAACTTACAGCAGGCAGAATCAGAGTCCATTTGGCCATAGATCGCTGTCCTATTGGGCTCCCCACACATCAGGTTGAACTTATACCCACTTAGAAAAAGTTGCGAGATAGTGGAAGCCTTAGCAAGGAACAAACAGGGGGCTCAGCGGGTGGTCCGCAGCCGCTCGTGAAGCAGGAGGGCGGGAGGTTCCGAGAGAGCGCGGGAAGCTGGGAACACAAAAGCAGGCGGGAGGGGCCAAATCTCGCACACACACTATAGCGCAGCTGGGGAGAGTCACTGGGGGCAGGGACAAATCCCCGCCAGTCCACGGCAGGTCATCTGGGGAGAGAGACAGGCGTGGGTGGGGCCAGGGGTCCGTGCACCTACGGCGGAGCTGCTGGGACGAGAGGTGCACTCAGGCAGCCGGAGGATCCGGGGCTTGGGGTACCCACGGGACCCGTGGCGGCGCAGACAAGAAGGGAATTAGGCACAGGGTCCAGCCCTGTGGCGAGAAGACTAGAGAGAAACCAGAAATCGGGACCATAGCTGTATCCTGGAAAATCCAGACATATCAGGTGTGGAGCCAGACCCTGTCAGCCTCCGGGACGACAAACAAAGCCCACAGAATCTGTGCCTGGGCAAACAGGCCCATACCATCAGAACCATTACAGGCTGATAACTCAAAGTGCAACACAGAGAAGTCTGAATTGGGAGCAGTGAAACAATCCTGGTCCATTATTCACAACCTGGGAATAGGCTGCACCAGATCACAGTGCCTCTGGCCATTAAAACCACAGTGACCTTGAAATCCCCCTGTAAGCAACGACTGATAGCCAAGTAACTTGTCCCCTGCACCAAATCATCCACTGTGGTTCCAAGCACAGAAAACAGACAGCTAAATGCATCCAATGGCGAAAGGTCAAAAAAAAAAAAATAGAAATCAAGGAATTATGACTCCAACAAAGCAGAACCACCCTAGCTCATCCAATTTGGATGACCACACACCAACAGAAACACATGAAAACATTGACAATTCTGCAGTATGGAAAGTGATAGAGTCCCTGCAAGAAGAACTTAAATCTATGAAGGAATTCAAAGAAACCACAATTCTACAAATCAAAACAAGGAACAACACCATTAAAGAGCTCCAAGCCAAGGTGACAGAGCTTGAACAGGAAAAGGAAAAAGCCATGAAAGATTTTCATACAAAAACAAGCAAGCTGGAGAAGGAAATGTACAAAACGAACAAAACCATACAAGACATGAAAATAGAAATAGAAACAATAAAGAAAACACAGTCAGAGTTAAAAGAGGAAGTGGAGAACCAAGGAAAGAGAACAGGAACTACGGATGTGAGTATCAACAATAGGATGCAAGAGATGGAAGACAGGATCTCAGGCATGGAAGATTCAGTGGAAGAAATCAGTACAACAGTCAAAGAAAATGAGAAGGCTAAAAAATCTCTCACCCACAACATCCAAGAAATCAAGGACTCAATGAAAAGACGGAACCTAAGAATTATAGGTATAGAGGAAAGAGAGGACTCCCGACTCCAAGGCCCAGGAAATATCTTCAACAAAATCATAGAGGAAAACTTCCCAAACCTGAAAAAAGAGATGCCAATAAAAATCCAAGAGGCATACAGAAAACCAAACAGATTAGACCAGAAAAGAAACTCCTCTCGCCACATAATAATTGAAACCCCAAATGTACAGAACAAAGAAAGAATATTAAAAGCTGTAAGAGAAAAAGGTCAAGTCACATACAATGGCAGACCCCTCAGAATTACACCTGACTTCTCCCCAGAAACGATAAAAGCTAGAAGGGCCTGGTCAGATGAACTACAAGTCCTAAGAGATCATAGATGCCCAGCCAGACTACTTTACCCAGCAAAACTCTCTATCAACATAGATGGAGAAAACAAGATATTCCATGACAAAATTAAATTTAAACAATATCTACCCACAAACCCAGCCCTACAGAAAATCCTAGAAGGAAAATCCCAACCCAGAGAAGAAAACTCCACCCAAGAAAACAAAGGGAATAGAAAACCCATCAGCAACTAAACCAAAAGAGGAACAGGACCACCACCTATACCAAACTAATGGGAAATAACAACCCCAGGTCACTAATATCCATCAACATCAATGGACTCAACTCCCCAATAAAAAGACATAGGTTTACAGAGTGGATCCGCAAGCAAGACCCTTCCTTATGCTGTATACAAGAGACACATCTAACTACAAAAGATAGACACTGCCTCAGAGTAAAGGGCTGGGAAAAGGTTTTCCAAGCAAATGGACCCAGGAAGCAAGCTGGAGTAGCCATCCTAATATCAAACAAAACAGACTTCCAACTGAAGTTAATGAAGAAAGACAAAGAAGGGCACTATATACTCATTAAAGGGAATATTCATCAAGAGGAAATTTCAATACTGAACATCTATGCCCCAAATACAAAGGCACCTACTTTCGTAAAAGAAACACTTCTAAAACTTAAAGCGCACGTCGATCACAACACATTAGTAGTGGGAGACTTCAACACCCCACTCACAACAAAGGACAGATCATCAAGACAGAAGACAAACAGAGAAATATTGAGACTAACAGAGATCATGAACCAAATGGACCTAACAGATATCTACAGAACGTTTCACCCAAACACAAAGGAATACACCTTTTTCTCAGCACCCCACGGAACCTTCTCCAAAATCGACCACATAATTGGTCACAAAGATAGTCTCAGTAGATACAAGAAAATTGAAATAACACCTTGTATCTTATCAGACCACCACGGAATAAAGCTGGTCTTCAACAGTAAAAGAATCAACAGAAAGCCTACACACACATGGAAATTGAACAGCTCCTTATTGGATGACCACTGGGTCAGGGAAGAAATAAGGAAGGAAATCAAAGACTTCTTAAAATCCAACGACAATGAAGACACAACATACCCAAACCTATGGGATACATTGAAAGCTGTGCTACGAGGAAAGTTCATAGCACTAAGTGCTTTCAAAAAGAAAATTGTGACAGCTCATATTAGACAACTAACAGCTAAGCTGGGTGAATTGGAAAAGAAAGAAACAAACACTCCCAAGAGGAGCAGAAGGCAGGAAATCATCAAACTTAGAGCTGAAATCAACAACTTAGAATCAAAAAGAACTATACAAAGAATCAATGAAACCAAGAGTTGGTTCTTTGAGAAAATCAACAAAATAGACAGACCCCTAGCCAAATTAACTAAAAGGCAAAGGGAAAGAACACAAATCAACAAAATCAGAAATGAAAAGGGAGAAATAACAACAGACATTGAGGAGATCCAGAAAATATTCGGACACTACTTTAAAAATCTATATTCCACTAAATTTGAAAACCTAAGCGAAATAGACAATTTCCTCGATAAATTCCACCTACCAAAACTAAATCAAAATCAGATTAACAGCTTAAACAGCCCTATAACACCTAAGGAAATAGAAACAGTCATTAATAATCTCCCAACCAAAAAAAGCCCAGGGCCAGATGGCTTTAGCACGGAATTCTACCGGACCTTCAAAGAGGAACTAACACCATTACTTTTCAAACTCTTCCACCACATAGAAACAGAAAGATCACTGCCAAACTCATTCTATGAGGCCACTGTCATTCTGATTCCTAAACCACACAAAGACCCAACAAAGAAAGAGAACGTCAGACCAATCTCCCTCATGAACATTGATGCAAAAATACTTAATAAAATACTAGCAAACCGAATTCAAGAACACATCAAAAGTATCATACACCATGATCAAGTAGGCTTCATCCCTGGAATGCAGGGATGGTTCAATATACGAAAGTCTATCAATGTAATTCACCACATAAACAAAATGAAAGAAAAAAACCACATGATAATCTCGCTAGATGCAGAAAAAGCATTTGACAAAATCCAACACCCCTTCATGCTAAAAGTTCTGGAGAGAACGGGCATACAAGGACCATACCTAGAAATAATAAAGGCAATATACAGCAAGCCAGTAGCCAACATCAAATTAAATGGAGAGAAGCTTGAAGCATTTCCTCTAAACTCAGGGACAAGACAAGGATGTCCACTTTCACCATATCTCTTCAATATAGTACTTGAAGTCCTTGCTAGAGCAATAAGACAACTAAAGGAGATCAAAGGGATAAAAATTGGAAATGAAGAAGTCAAATTATCCCTATTCGCAGATGATATGTTAGTATACATAAGCGACCCCAAAAA
>CAJQZJ010024258.1:6294-17475 GCA_907164525.1 Lophiomys imhausi | reverse complement strand
TCAACATCCTTAATCATCAGAGAAATGCAACTCAAGACGACCCTGAGATTCCACCTAACACCTGTTAGAATGGCTAAGATAAAGAGCTCAAATGACAGCATATGCTGGCGAGGGTGTGGAGAAAGGGGGACCCTCCTACATTGCTGGTGGGAGTGCAGGCTTGTGCAACCACTATGGAGGACTGTCTGGAGATATCTTAGAAACCTTGGAATAACTTTGCCTCAGGACCCAGCCATACCACTTCTGGGTATACACCCAAAGGACAACTCACGGAGACATAGGGAAGTCTCCTCATCTATGTTCATAGCAGCCTTATTTGTAATAGCTAGAAACTGGAAACAACCCAGATGTCCCTCAACTGAAGAATGGATTAAAAAATTGTGGTACATCTATACAATGGAATATTACTCAGCTATAAGAAACAATGAAATCATGCAATTTGCAACCAAATGGATGGATCTAGAGAAGCTCATCCTGAGTGAGCTAACCCAGACTCAGAAGGATGTACAAGGCGTCTATTCACTTATAGTAGGATTTTAGCTATATCGTACAGGATATCTGTACTACAACCAACACACCAAAAGGAACACGGACATAAACTTTTTTTTTTCATTTCTTTTTCTTTTTCCTTTTCCTTTTTTTTTCTTTTTCTTTTTCCTCTCTTTTTTTGTTGTTGTTCTTTGTTTTTGTGGGTTTGTTTGTCTGTGGATCTTTTTTTTTAGTTTTCTCCCCGTAGCAAGGAGACACCTTTCACTGGCAGTACTGCCTCGTAGGCCCCCGGTGTATGAAGAGGCTCTTGGCCCTCATATGACTCCTGATCTGTGGTGAGAGACTGTTATGCAGGGACACTCCACCCCAGAGGATCAAGACAGAAGGGTCAGGGGGTAGAGCATGGGAGGGTGGGGCTGGGAAGCGGGAAAAGAGGACAATATGTTAAAGATGTAACCTGTAGCAACAAACAAATAAATTTATTAATTAAAAAAAAGCAGGTAACAACGTTAAAACACTGTAAATAAAATAAAGGATACAGCCGTTCAACCTGGTTTTATAAACCTCCAACTGTTGAAAAAACGTAGAGCTAAGGTAAAATACAGGAGAAATGTGGTGTTAACCCATGCCTTTAACTTCAGCAGAGATGGGAGGAGCACCATAGAGTTAGTGGACTTATAAATTCTAGAGTTACATGGAACCGGGTGGTGAGGGTACACACCCTTAATCCCATCATTCAAGAAGACTACACCCTTAACCCCAACACACTAGAGACAGAAACAGTCAGATCTCAGAGCTCAAGGTCAGCCTGATACAAAACAAACTCTAAATAGAGAAAAACTTCGATCCAGGAGTGGTGGAACACATCTTTAATCCCTTCAGATGAGAACCACAGGTCTCTGATCCCAATAATTAGAATGCAGAGACACACACATAGGATATGGAAGGACCTAAGTTTAAAAGCTACTTACAGAAGGCCCACTCAATACAAACAAATTGTCCTTCAAGATCTCAAAATATATACACTAAAGCTGGTTTAGCTCCAAAATAACAAAATAATTTCTTCTTTAAATCAGATTGAAAGATAACACTTTATATATTGTCAAAAAACCAAATTTGCTTCAGGAGAAATATTACCTACCCCCCCCAAAAAAAGAGGGTGATTGTCCCTGAGTGAGGATTAGGGCAGGGCTCTGTTTTTATCCTTCCAGGAGAATCAAAGCATCCATTCAAGGAACCCTGGGACAACTGGACAAGGGAAACCTCAGCAGAAAACAGAATCAGACACCAAAAGAAGACGAGTGACCCAGATGATTCAGCCTGACAGACTCCCTCAATAGCTGTCTCCATCAAAAGCCTACAACCACAACAACTCAATATTGCTAAGACCGTTCAGCTCTGCACAATGCCCCAGCCAGAACCTCAGTAAAGCCTGGAAGTTCAGCTTCTGCCTACAAACTCCTTAGGACATCTAAACAGCTGAGAACAGAAGGACTGAACATAAAAGGATTGTACTAACATTTTTAACCATTTTCCCATTTTGGTTCGGGCCCCAAACAGGTTTACTACGACCCAAATCAGCAGGAAGTCATTTTAAGAGAGCAACGTCCCATACCCAGAGGGTGGGGAGGGTGTTTCTCCGCCCTCCCTTTTTTGGTTATTTGAAGGACAACTGAAAACTCTGTTATTTAGGGGAACAGATTACAAGTTGTTAAATGGTCCTGTTTAATGGGTTTTGGAGGTTAGACCCAGGGTATTCCTTCTTTCCCTTTTCTGTATCCTTCTTTATCTCCTATGTAGGAATGCACGGACTTGAGAAAAATTGAGACATAGACATAGCATAGGAAGGACCAAGAAGAAGGGTCAGATTATTGAATATGCCCTTATACCTTTGTATATTGGTACAAAATTAGTAGTATATTTGGCTAAAGTGGTATTGACCATTGTTTATTGTGCAAAAATAAGATTGTATTGGACTACGTCGGTATTGATATTTGTATATTGATACAAAATTAAGATTATAGTTGGCCACAATGGTATTGACCCTTGTATATGGACGCAATATTAAGATTGTATTGGGCCACATAGGCATTGATCTTTGTATATTGATACAAAATTAAGAGTATATTTAGCCACATTTGAATAGATCTTTGTATATTGATACAAAATTAAAGGTAACGCTTCGTAATGGTATCGTACCTAGAGATACTTAAAAATGAAATGTGAAGCTCTGGCCTCTTGATACCAACCATCTTAAACTGTTTAGGATAGTTAAGAAAAACAAACTCCTAGTCATGCATGCATGTCACCTTGTTAGCTACTATGACAGTCTATCACAGATATTCTCTAAGCTACTCAGTAATCAAGTTGTTAAGAGACAAGCAACATTTGCTTATCTAAATACAGGAGATAGATAGGGCATCTTCCAAAACCCCAAGAGATCTGCAGAATATGGCATTCAAAGATGTTTTCTTAACTTAAGATATTTTTTTTGATATCGTGACATATCAGCTCCTGACAGCACCCCCTATTCTGCTCCAAGTAGAAGATAAGCATCGAAGAATCTCCAGTGTGAGATGGTTGAATTAGTGGCAAGCCTATCTCTTGGCATGTTAAAACTCCTTGCTTCAACTGCAGACAGACTGCTGTCCAAAAAGGACAAAACTTGGTAGCAGGGAAGTCGACAGCCTAGCTCTGCCAAGACAGGGTAGGTTAGTCCTTCATAATCCCTGCTCTACAATAAATGTCTGTCAGAGAAACAGGACCAAAAGGCTGAAGACTGATGCTGGAATGTATGGAGAGAAAATGGGAACTGTCCAGGTAGTCACTGGTTTGTCATTTCTTAGTATTGGAAGCTGCAGGCCCTGCACTTCCTATATAATCAGATATATTTATCCTTCTCAGCTCTCTGAGGTGGTTGAAGAATAGACAGCTTGAGTCTCATAGCTAAATTTTGAGTTGTTTAGGAATCAAGAGGGTGTTCTAGATCTAAGAAAATGATTATAATAGTGATGCAAGTTAGTATGAAAGCTAAGTCAGTTATAGAACTTTAAACTCATGGAGATGGTTAGAAGGTAGAAGGTTAAAGTCAGGGGCCAAATATGTATGAACTGAACATTGGGAAGTTATAATGGGCAATTTAACTCTCATAAATGTGGCATATTTAATTCTGCTGCTTTGTATAGAATTTACTGTTATAAGAAAGAACCATTTGTTGGATTGAAAAGGGAAGCTGTTGGGGGGGAAGAGGGTGGAAGGGTGGGACAGGAAGGGGGAATAGGGAAGGGTTTGTGACTGAGGTAACTTCAAGAAAAAAAAATAAAGTACTTATATAAAAAAAAAAAAAGACTATCCTAGTCTGAACTTTCTCAAAAAAGATACACAGAACCACAATTGTCAGGGTAAAAATCATTTGCACCCAAGAGGAACAAACTCAATTGAAATACAAACGTATTGAGGCATTATGAATTCCTCCGTTTTTTAATCTAGGTGGTTAATTCTGCTCTCAAATTCTGTTTAGAAGGCTGCCAGCTTTTTAGTACCTAAGGAGAGCTAAACCTCAGCTCTCTGCCTTTGCTGCCAGCAACAGCTTTTGTTAAGGTAGCCGCACCTTTGAAATGCATTTGAGTTCGGTTCCCTGCTCTTGGGCTAGGAAACTGGCTTTCACTAAGGCCTTCTCACACTGTAAGCATGGATTCTAATTGCCCTAGTTGGACACCATTTGTTTAAAAAAATGGCTAATTAAGTTATTTAACCAGTATTTAGATTATATTTAATTGTTTCAGTCACTATTTTTATCCAGATATTATAAATGAATACATATAAAATCTATGAATACATAGATTTTAACAAGCCTTGTCCTGAATTGTGCAATCCTAGCCCATCTAAGCTAGCTCATAATTCTATTACCACAATATGACCCCATATATACATACATCCCCTTGGACCGCCATTCTCCACACTAGCCGATTTTAACAAGCCTTGGCCTGAATTGTGCAATCCTAGCCCATCTAAGCTAGCTCATAATTCTATTACCACAATATGACCCCATATATACATACATCCCCTTGGACCGCCATTCTCCACACTAGCCGATGTTCCAGGCCATGTGGAATGAGGTTCTTTTTTCTAACCCATGGCGTATGTCTTCTTCTTCCTCCTGCTCCTGGCTGGAATGCCTGACTCCTCTGTCTAAAGGGCAGGCTTCCCATTCTAATCCAGAAGTCCCACCTTTCTCTGTCTTTGCCCAATCTCAGGCCTCAGCATTTTATTTAACCAATCAGAGTCAATATAAGTAACAGACAGCAAATAGGACCAATTAACATTTAGAATGATTAACATTACCCCAACACTTCCCAGTTTATGGTGTTTTGTTAGAGTAACCCAAATGGGTTAAGACACTTACATGTGAATGACTCCTTCCTGGGCCCAGACCCAAAGAACCAATCAGTACTAGTCATTGTCACTTGCCTTTCTCATGGGTACTGTAAACTCCAGATGTCCTGCTGGACTGTGAGGCACACTCTTCAGATCTTGACCTCATAGTATTATTCTGTTAAGGCTTTCAAAATGTCTTCAGCAATTCAGAGCAGAAACTGACACCTACTTCTCCTTTAATCCTGGATCTGATCCATTCCCATCACCTAGTCTACTCACCGGACATCTCTCAAATCTGTTCCAATTTATCTTTTCTTTCGCCACCCGCTAACTGCTGACTGAACTGCCTGCACATACCTTCCGATCTATTCTCTGTGGCAGTGAGCATGATCTTTATAAAGATACAAATCTGAATCCATCACACTCTTGCTAAAAATGATTAGATGATTTCTCAGTGGTCTTTGGGGAAAAACACCCAAAAACTTTATAACAGTATAGTGACAGGAATCCTATTTTGGAACATATGAATACCCCACACACTTTTCTCCTTTGCTTTTCCTACAAAACAAATTTCTCTCTTGATAGCCACAAGCAACCATCTGCTCAGGGAATGATCTGGGTTGTGAGGGGAAAGCATGAAGAAGATGGGAGGAAATGTGCATGTTCCAAGTTTATATTTTCAAAATGGTATGTTACAGCAAGCTACTTGCTAGGTAAGACAAGATTTTCTGAACTCCTTTACTCACTCCCCTCTTGTTCTTTTCTTCTTCTTCTTCTTCTTCTTCTTCTTCTTCTTCTTCTTCTTCTTCTTCTTCTTCTTTTTGGCTTAATCCAAAATCAAGTCTGGATGTCCAGACCATTGAATTCCCCAAAAACAAAGAAGGATCCCCCTTCTATGTTCTATAGTAGAAAACAGAACATTTTTTTTCTATTTTCTGTGCACACTGGCAGCTTCTACAAGGTGTCAGGTACAATGAGCTGATCATGGGGTCCAATAACCTATAGGGCATACAGAAACAGTGTTCAGAAGACGATGCTTTGCAAGCCTCTGGTAAACATTTGGGCAAAGGTGAGTTAGAGTATATATATATATATATATATATATGAATGCAGCAAGTGCTAAGGCCAAGTCAGAGCTGGGCTCTGACCAATTTGATGAAGAGGCGGAGAATATCAGTCAAAATGTATACAAGCAGTAGGCCACAGCCTCCAACAAGACATTGGTGCAAGAAGACAGGGACACTACTACAGAAATCGGAGGAAGTGGAGGACATTCTGGGTCACTGCATGTCTCCAAGACCTTTTTTGTTGCTGTTATTACAAATGTCCAGTACAGCAAAACCCATGATGGATATCTCAGAAGCCATTGGAAGAGTTCTGTAAGGGGAATGGAATCTGAGCATGTTCACGCAGATGCTCCATGAACTTTGACCTCACTCTCAGCTTTGAAAAGACCAAGATATTTGCTTAACATCTAAAGAACAAAGGGAAACCTGTGATATGTGATGTGACACATGTGTGTATTCATGTGCATATACATATCTATTTATATGCAATTCTAATTATAAAAGGGATTTTTATTGGCTTAATTTACACCTTTGGAGTTTAGTGGTTGGATACTCCAACAATGGGAATCCACATGCTGGAAAGTCAGAGAATCCAATAGCTGCTCAGCCTAAGAAGTTGGAAACCAAGAACACAGCCTGTAAACTCTTAAGGAGTAATTACTATGAGTCCACATTGAAAGACTGAAGAAGCAGTATGTCTGATACTATGAATAATAAAGGCAATAGCAAACTCACCTATGAAGAATAGAGCTTGCACACTCTAGGGGGCATTCCTTTCATCCTTTTCATTCCTTTTTTGTTCCTATCCTATTTTAAGTGTTGTCTGTCTACATTCCCCTCCCCCAAGAGGAGACCATTTTCCAAATGGATGAGGTTGTACCTTAAAGCAGAAGTAACTACCTTCTAAAATCACCTCCCCCCCCCCCGCCCCGAAATAATGACTTCTTTCAGACGACCTTGCTGGACCAAGGCTGAGACACTGATTAAGACCACACCTAGACCCAAACTGTTTGCTTATATATTCATACATTTTGCAGTATCCTTAGATACTGAGAGCCTAGACTTAGGCTCTCTGGCTCCCTCTGTCTGTTCTTCCAATATGAACACAGTAAATAAGTCTCCTTTCTCTGCTTTTGACCATTACTTGTCTCTTTAATTGGTGTACTGAAAGTAGATGGGCAAGCCTAGTTGGGTCTACCTGAATCCAGGCTTTTACTTTGAAAACTCCAGTTACACAACCAGTTTAAGTTAAAAGGTACAGGGTAGCCCAGGGTCTTACCATCTGAAGAGAGCATGTGGACATCCCAATTTCACTATGTTTAGCACAGGGTAGATGCTTGCCACCCATCCAATGAGGAAAAGTGGGTGGACTAACAAGAAACAAGGGCTTCTTCAGATCACAGCCACTGAGGGAGGATTGTTTTTCCATTCATTGTTAGTAGTGTGGTGTGGGTGTGTGTTTGTGTGTATGTATGTATATATGTGTGTGCATATGATTTTACACACATATGTGTGAAAGAATAGTGCAGAGATAGAGACATGAGTTGGACATAAATTTGAGGCACCCATTGATGTCTAATATATGTTTTCTAAGTCACCATCAGAAGCAACATAAATATTACAGAAAAAGTGGGAGGAAAGTGACCTCTCTCAACATGGCTGCTACCCAAGTCCCTCTCCTTAAACCTGTGTCCAAGAGGCTAATTATATTTTTTCTTTGGATCTTTAAATAATTTGCCTCTGCAAAACCTTTATTAAAATTTAAATGCCTTAGGAAGGGAAATACTTAAGCTTCTGTCACTGTATTTGAAGAGGATTAGGATACATAATTATGAGGGGCCTGGAAAATCAGACTCTGGGATACAGGCAGCAGAAAAAGCAAGACAAGAGGAGCAGAAATCATGCAGAGAGAAAGTGTGCATCAAAGGCGGGCTCTAAGCACCATTCCCACTGTTTTTGTGTAGAGTTCTCGGGAGCAACTGCCTCTCAAGAAACACATTGCAAATCACTGAAACAAATGAATGATCTCAGGCCAGAAGAGATGAGAAGAGAATTGGAGGGCTTTCTGATTAAGAATAAACAAACAGTGGTTGGCCTGGAGAAATGGCTCAGTCATATAAAGGCTAGGCTCACAACCAAAACACGAAGAACAAACAGAGGCTTCTTAGGAGCTGTATGGCCTCAAACTGTTTGCAGCCTGCCCACTGCTAGATGCCATTAGTGATGCATCAAGCCATAGATGGGTGGTGAGATGGGACCTGTAAGGGGACAGGGCCCAGAAGACAGCCTTGGGGAGTAGGTGTGGAGAAGGCAATGAAGGGTGAAGGAGGGAGGAGAGGAAGAGTAGAGGAATGGGGAGGCAAGGCTAAGCATCTGGAAAATTACTGCAATCTCAGAGCTTTAGCTGCCTCAAAGCCCAATGAGTCATCAGCTGGTTGCCTAGGCAACGGCTATTTTCCTTCTGCGGATGATCAATTTCATCTGCACAAATGTCCCATGAAACTGTGAGCTGTGAAAATAATAGACCCGAGCCACAGAAATCCGTGCCAACCGAGGTCTGCATTTTAAATGTTCTGAGCCAGACTTTATGCATATCCAGTCACCTCCAACCCTGCAGTCTCCATCCTCACCACAGAGGGACAGTCAGAGGGGCAGGAACAAGCAAGGGGGGGACTGTCACCTCTGTTATCTTAGTCATGAGCCCAGGGACTGCAGCTACCCGACCTCACCAACTCCAGTTTGACACAGCAGACACACAGCCATCTTCGTTTCATTTCTCTGAATAGAAATGGATGCCTGAATACAAAGCAGCCCCAGAGGTCCATCTGGTGCCCTTCAGCCCATGCTGCTGGATTCAGAGGGGAAGATCATGGCCAATACTCCATGCTTCATTCTCGCACCTGCTTTATTTTCCCTCTTAGCATCTGTCACTGCATTCAGTATATGAACATGTAACTTTTTGTGTGTTTTCCCCATTTCAGCAAATGAGGACAATCATTTTTCCTACTCACCATGCATCCATCTCTCCCAGCCTCCCCGCATCATCCTACACATAGGAAATAATCAGGAAGTTTGTCGAGTAACAAGTGAAAAGGTGACAATGGTCCCTAAGACCACTCTGTGAAATTAAATCAATCCTTTAAACCTTAAATCTGAATGGGCTAAATCCATTTCTATGGTCTAAATCCCACTTCTACGGTCACTTCTGCACTATAGATATGGCAATAGCTGTACTGTGACAAAGTCAAAACTTTTGTATCTTCTCCCATTCAGTCTTGTACCCCCAAAATAGATCTGAATTTTATATTCACATGGTCAGCTGATAGCACAGAAATGAAAGGAGTGTCATGCGCTTCATATGTCACTGTCACTCAGGACAAGCATATTCCACACATGTTCTCATCACATCAAGTATTTTATAATTTCCATGACAAAAGTGAGACTAAGAAAAGCCGCACAGCCTATGGACGGTAGCCTCAGCCTCCATCCCTGGCCTGGGCTCTGCTCTACTTCCTGTTATCCACCACTTTGTTTATATACTATGTGCCACTGGATCCCTGTAGGTGGCATTTCTAAGAGCACATTATTCCTCCTTCAAACAACCTGGATGCCATGTCAGCACAAGGTGTTTTCTATGTGCACTGTGTTCCCCTGTTTTCCCAGCACCTTCATACAAAGCCTGTGTATTGATGTGATCATGTGAGCCTCCATACAGTTCTGTTTGATGACCGGGCAGATATCATCTGCCACATATTTTAGATGAAGAACATGGAAAACAAAGAGGCTAATGGCTTCCTTGAAATCACAGAGCTGAATGCCCCTGGGACTCACACCTTGGTGTTCAAATGCTTCTACGTGCTAGCCCAGGTGCTCTGGATAAACAAATCCCTGATGGTAACAGTGTGATGACCTCAACTGACAACTGCCCTCTGCCTGGATTTCGGGTTTCTGATCTTCAGGGCTGTCCCTAGGATGCCCAAGGTAGCAAAGGACTGATGTATTTTGTCAGCTAGCTGCAGAAGCCCTCTCCTAGAAGCCATAATAACAGAAGAACAATCTAAGATTGAAGAGAAAATCTGAATATCTGAAGAAGAACCCAAAGCTCACTCATATCTTAGTTTAGAAAAAAATGATACCAGATATCATAGCCAACTTTTGCCTTCTCTTCCTTGCCCTGATTCTCCCATGCCCCCACCCATTCTCACTCCCTTCCAAAAGGAAATGATGCTGCATTGTATGTGATGAAATAAAAAGGCTTCAAATCGTGCCACTATGAGTGTAATTCTGGGAAAGCAATCTTAAAGGGTCCCTGCCCATTGGCCTGCAGGCTAGATAGGAATGAGGAATGAGAAAACACAGAATTACACATTCTAATGAACATTTTTAGATGTCATGGCTGTCAAGCACACAAAATAAATCTGCTAATGAATGATGACCCACAATGGCAAATTTTCCCATTTTGCTGTTAAGTGATTCTGTGAATCATCTTACTTAAGGAAAAAAAAGTATTAATTCAAAATTAAATCTGGTCTTACTCCACCATTTGCTTGTGTCATTCTCTCTTGTCAGCATGGCTTTGTTTATCTTTAGCCTGTCCAATTTTTGCCTCTATGTTTGAGCCCATGTGTTTTGTACAAGAATCTGCACATTGACACGACTAAGATTGGGTTGACATGCCATGCCTGCTTTCCTTATACAAACTCATTTGCACCTGCAGCCGGCTCCTTATGCAGTTGTAATAGCAACAGTGGGACTGTTCTCTATTTAGAGGTGAAGAATTTGACAATCAAACAGGCTAGGGCAACTCATGAGAGCTAATAGAAGTAATCCTACAAACAGACCTGAGATAGTAACTAGATGTCAGTGCTACAATCGTAGATGAGTTCATTCGACACCATTTCCGCTACTTTTTCAGTAATAGGATGCTAATGCGTAGCAAATAGAGAAACATATATTGAACTCAAAAGCTGCTTCTTAACAGACCAGTAATAATGATGTTCATCTTAATTTTACTTTAGCCACAATCCATTCTCTGTATTTATACATGATTTAAACTCCTCAAAAATCACTATGTTAGAAATTACTTAGAAACCTAGTCAGAGACCTTTCAGGTTTTTCTAATCCACTCTGGCCCTCAACTGTGATGGCCAGGTGATGGTTGGTTGTACATTTTCTAGGGATAAATCATTGCATGGAGTCTAATGATGATATATGAGCCAATGTTGGGGTACAAAAATTCAATTTTTTA
>CAJQZJ010024253.1:0-40229 GCA_907164525.1 Lophiomys imhausi | reverse complement strand
AATAGGGAGGGGACTGCGATTGAGATGTAACTTGAAGAAATAAAAAAATAAAGAAAAAAAAAAAAAAGAAGAGCAAGCAACCAGTTGACAGGAAGTGACCGTAAGAAAACACAGCAAGTAGAAAAGAGGGGCATTGAGTTGAAGGGTTTTTAAGACAGTGTGGAGGAGAAAGGGCTTTTTCCTTCTGGGAAATCAGTGGAGTAGGAAGGTCAGCTGGGTGCTTTCTTTTACTCCCTGAGCTAGCAGGTTTTTACCCCAGCATCTGGCTCCTGAGTCTTCATTGGTAAAATGGAATGGTTGGGATTTTCTTTTTTTTAATCATTAGGAGGTGTGGCCTTCTTGGAGGAGGTGTGAAACTGCAGGTGGGCTTTGAAGTTTCAAAAGCCCATGCTAGGCCCTAGTCTGTCTCTGTCTCTGCCTCTCTATCTCTGTCTCTCCTTGTCTCTGTCTCCCTGTGTCTCTTTGTCTCAGTCTCTCTGCACCTCTGTCTCTTTGTCTCTGTCTCTCTTTCTGTCTCTCTCTCTCTCTCTCTCTCTCTCTCTCTGCCTTCTTCCTGTAGACCAGGATATAAGTACCAAACTATTACCCCAACACCATGCCTGTCTGCCTACTGTCATGCTTCTAGCCACGATGGTTATGGCTCACCCTCTGAAACTGTAATCAAGGCCCCAATTAAATGTTTTATAAGTTGCCTTGGTAATGATGTCTCATCTCAGTAATAGAACAGTAACTAAGACATTCATTGTTGCCAAGAGTAAAGAGAAACTGACAACGGCCTTAAATGGCAATTTGATGAATGCAAATAATCTTGAGGGTTTTATCATAAAAAAATAATCATATAAGCATAATAGGCCCCCAGATATTCATCAGGTCATTAAAAAGACACCAGTTAAACTAAATATGATAACTTATTTCTAATTTGTTAGAAATTAGATCCTCTAAATCTATGCTGTATAAAATAGTGGTCACCTGCCACTTATAGCTAGTAAGCAGTGAAATGTGGCTCTGCTTCCTATATTTTCCATTCCTATGTGACCATACAAACCTGTTTCTGAAGATATAATATGAAAAAAATGTAACAATATTGCATTGATAGTTTTATTTGGTCCTATATTGAATGACATTTTATATGCAAGGTTAAATGAAATATATTCTTAAAATTAAGTTCATCTCTTTTTAACTTCACAGGTGTGGGTGTGTGGGTGTGCAAGCACATGTGTGTACATGTATTGTGGATTGAGGTACCAGTGCCTCTGGATATACTTGAGGAGGCTAGAGGATGATACCAAATAGCTTTCTCTATCACTCTCCAACTTATGTTTTGAGACAGATTTTTCTCACTGAACTTGGAGCTTGCTGATTTGGCTAGACTAGTTGGCCAGTCAGCCCCTGCTTCCTCCTGTTTCTACCTCCCAATACTAGGATTACAGGCATGGGCTTCTGGGCCCTGCTTTTTACACAGGTCTTAGGGATCTGAACTTAGGTCTTCTACTTGCACAACCAGCACTTTACCCAGTGAGCTAGTACCACAGCCTGTTTTTTATCTTTTGCTGAGACAAATAGAAGGCTTTAAATCACCTATGTAACTCATGTTTTTGGCTCGCATTTTATTTCTCGTGATAGTCGTACATGAGAACTAAAGCTTGGGATAAATACCAGTATGCAAATGATTTATTGAAGAATCCTTTCTAGAAAAAATATCTGATAAAACACTGGAATGAGAAATATAGGAACCTGGGGCAGTCAAGCAGGGGAATTGTTCAAGTGAAGGCTTGGTCTCTCCATGATCACACAGGATTTCTACATCTTAGAGTTTGTCCCACCTTGAGGCAAATGTTGCCAGGCTTTCAGCTCTTTCTCTCTATTAATAAGTTCTTGGCTATGGAGACATTCAAGAATATGCAAAAACCTTGGCATTTCTAGCTCACCCTTACATTGATGAAGTAATTCCAGTAGCCCAATGGATATCCCACTAAAGGGTATAAGTTCAAGCCATTGGAAGCAAAATATATAGGAAGTTATAGGAATCTAAGGGAATGAATGCAGCCTCTGCACAGTGTAGTTATGTTTCATATGCAAAAACATTACATGATGGTTTTGTAAATTTGGATTTATGAACAAGGAAAGTCCTTATAACATGAAGTGGTTGAGCAATCATGTTGCTAAGTGTCACGGATAATATACCAGTTTTTCAAATATTGAACACACATTTGGTTTTGTTTAGAAAGCTGTTTCAATGATCTAGTTCTAGGGTTTTAATTTTTTTGAATTATGTGTGAGCATCTGTGTGTGGATATGTGCACATGAGTGCAGTACCTGTGGAGGCCAAAGACATCAGATCCCATGGAACTGAAGTTACAGGTAGTTGTGAGCTGCCTGAAGTGGATACTGGGAACCTCTGGGAGAGAAGTAAGGTTTGTTACATGCTGAGCCAACTCTCCAGCCCTACTTGTAGCATTGCAAGGGCTTTCATGCTGATCTGATTTTCATAGATGTTGGGAAATTTTATATTATCACTAACAGTTCATAAAGGTTGTTCCTTAACCTTGCCAGAATTTGTTATTGTCTTCTTCATGATAGCCTTTTTGACTGGAGGGAGATGGAATCTCAATGTATATTTGAAGTGCATTTCACTGACTGCCAAAAATGTTGATCCATTTTTCATATATTTATTGGCCTTTTGTATTTTAACTTTTGACAACAGTATGTTCATTTTATTTACCTAATTATTGGTTGGATTTTTTTGTTCTTTTGGTGTTTAAATTTTTGATATTATTTTATATATATATAGTCTGAACATTAATCCCGTGTCAAACAAAGAGCTGGCAAAATTTTCTCCAATCCTGCTTTATTTTGCTGAATATTTCCTCTGCTGTTTGAAGCTCTGCAGTTTGATGCAATTCCATCTATTAGTTCTTGTGATCATCTTATAACAAACATTAACAACATTTAAATTGATATTGTTGGGAATGGAGAACACTGATTACTCTTCTGGAGGACCAGAATTTAATTCCCAGCATTCACATGATAGTTCACAACAGTCTGTAAATCCAGTCCCAGGGGAATCTGATGCCCTTTCCCAGTTTCCTCAAGCACTGCATGTAAATGGTGCACAAACAAACATGCAGGTAAAACATCCATACACATAAAATATTAAAGTATTTAAAAATAAAAAATAAACCTAGATTGTGATATTTTACTGTTATTTTATGGTTTGTATTTTAAATTGAGTGAGATGTCTTCACACGTTCTTGAGTAATGCCATAATTGTTCTTTGATGATGCTGAGACATAAGGATTTCCAGTCCTGTTGGGAATCATTGACATAGCAATAAATAATTTTACTGTCTTAAAGATATCAGAAACAATTATATGTTTGTCAATAGGGAGAAATCAAAAATGAAAAACACTAAAAGGTAAAATTGTTCATATAGACCTTATTATGATCATTGAGAGAGAGAGACAGAGACAGAGACAGAGGTCATGAACTACAGTAAAATAACTACAACAGACTGGGAGTGGTGGTGCACACCTTTTTTTTGTTTTGTTTTGTTTATTTATTGCTTCAAGTTACATCTCCATCACAGTGCCCTCATTCCACCCCTCCCAGTTCCACCCTTCCACCCTCTCCTCCTTCCCCCACCCTTCCCACTCCCTTGATGTGGAGTGTCCCTACATATAAGCCTCTCTGGGCTCAACAGTCACATGAGGGCTAAGAGCTTCCTCTTGTACAGGGGCCAACATGGTGGCATTCCTAGAGCAAATTGTCCCCTTAACAGGTAACAAATCTATATTCTTGATCCTTTTGGTATATTGGTTGTAGGATAGTTATCCTGTACTATATGGATAAAATCCAATTATAAGTGAGTAGATGCCATGTGCATCTTTCTTGATCTGGGTTAGTTCACTCAGGATGAACCTTTCTAGTTCCATCCATTTGACTGCGAACTGCATGATTTCGTTGTTTCTGATAATTGAATAGTATTCCATTGTGTAAATGTATCACACTTTTTTTTATCCATTCATCAGTTGAGGGACATCTGAGTTGTTTCCAGTTTCTAGCTATTACAAATAAGGTTACTATGAACATAGATGAGGATATGTCCTTGTGGTTTGGTGAGGAATCCTTTGGGTGGACACCCAGAAGTGGTATGGCAGGGTCTTGAGGTAGCGTTATTACAAGTTTTCTAAGATATCGCCAGACTAATTTCCATAGTGGTTGCACAAATGTGCACTCCTACCAGCAATGGAGGAGTGTTCTCCTTTCTTCACAAACTCACTAGCATGTGCTGTCATTTGAGTTTTTGATCTTAGCTATTCTGACAGGTATGAGATGGAATCTCAGAGTCACCTTGAGTTGCATTTCTCTGATGATTAAGGATGTTGAGCATTTCTTCAAATGTCTCACTGCCATTAGGGATTCCTCCTTTGTGAATTCTCAGTTTAGCTCTGTTTCTCATTTTTTCATTGGAGTATTTGATTTCTTGGTGTTTACTTTCTTGAGTTCATTATAAATTATGAATATTAGCCCTCTGTCAGAAGTGGAATTGGTAAAGATCTTTTCCCAAACTGTAGGTTGCCGTTTTGTTCAAATGACAGTGTCCTTTGCCTTATTAGAAGCTTGTCAGTTTCATGAGGTCCCATTTTTTGATTGTTGATCTTAGAGCCTGAGCTATTGGTGTTCTGTTCAGGAAGTTGTCTCCTATGCCAATGAGTTGGAGGCTTTTCCCCATTTTCTCTTTTATTTGATTTAGTGTGTCAGGCCTTATGCTAAAGTCTTTGATCCACTTGGACTTAAGTTTTGTACAAGGTGATAAGTATGGGTCTAATTTCATTCTTTTACAAGTGGACATCCAGTTGGACCAGCACCATTTGTTGAAGATGCTGTCCTTTTTCCATTGTACGGTTTTGGATTCTTTGTCAAAAATTAAGTGACCATAGGTGTGTGGGTTCATTTCTGCGTCTTCAATTCCATTCCATTGATCCACTGCTCTGTTTCTATACCAGTACCATGCTGTTTTTATTACTATTGCTCTGTAGTATAGCTTGAAATCTGGGATGTTGATACCTCCAGATATTTTTTTATTGTACAGGATTGATTTATCTATTCTGGTTTTTTTTTGTTATTCCATATGAAGTTGAGAATTGCTTTTTCCAGGTCTATAAATAATTGTGGTGGTATTTTGATAGGAATTTCATTGAATCTGTATATTGCTTTTGGCAGGATGGCCATTTTTATTATGTTGATCCTACCTATCTATGAGCATGGGAGATCTTTCTATCTTCTGATGTCCTCTTCAGTTTCTTTCTTCAAGGACTTGAAGTTCTTGTCATACAGGTCCTTCACTTGCTTGGTTAGAGTTACCCCCAGGTATTTTATATTGTGTGTGGCTATTATGAAGGGTGTTATTTCCCTAATTTCTTTCTCAGCCCATTTATTTTTTGTATAAAAAAGGGCTTCTGATTTTTTTGTATTAATTTTGTATCCAGCCACGTTACTGAAGGTGTTTATCAGCTGTAAGAGTTTTCTGGTGGAATTTTTGGGGTCGCTTATGTATACTATCATATTGTCTGCAAATAGGGATAAGTTGACTTCCTCGTTTTCAATTTGTATCACCTTGATGTCCTTTAGTTGTCTTATTGCTCTAGCAAGAACTTCAAGTACTATGTTGAAAAGATATACCAAAAGTGGGCATCCTTGCCTTGCCCCTGAGTTTAGAGGAAATGCTTTAAGTTTCTCTCCATTTATTTTGATACTGGTTACTGGCTAGGTTATTTCTAGGTATGGTCTTTTAATCCCAGAATGTGGGAGGCAGAGGCAAGCAGATCTCTGTGAGTTCGAGGCCAGCCTGATCTACAGAGTGAGTTCCAGGACAGCCAGTGCTGTTACAATCCTGTCTCGAACCCCTGCCCCCCTCCAGAAAAAAATTACAACAAAAGGTCTTCAAGAAAAATTCCAACAGTCATTTCTGACACCATGACATCTTACCTTAAGAGTGAGGAAAAGACAAAATCAAATGGCAGGGCATCTTTGCTATTGTTTATGATTTTGTTTTTACCCAGATATCTAAGTTCCCTAAATATTGAGTAGACTGAGAATTTTAATATTTTTCGATTTGCTGATCTCACAGCCTAATTCACTCTCACGAGTACTTCTTTCATAAAAACTTTTCCTTAAATAGTTCAAACAATTAGTGTTAAAAATAGAACAGGTTGAAGATGAAAGTTGCCTCTTTATACTGACTTGCTCTTGAAAGCTTTGTGTTAAAATTTCTGTAGTTATATAATAATTATCCCAATATATTTATGCCACTTCCACAATAATGTATACATTAAAGTTGTTTTTCTGATGTAGATTCTAGATCTTAAGCAGAACCTTTGTTCTAAAGAATAGTGATTTATTCCTTTGTTTTCAAACAGAATTCAATAGCGCTGATTAGTCATGTAGGAAGTAATTTAGAATATATATTGTTTCTCCATGGCAGAAATAAAAGAATTGTTCAGTTACATTTGTGATCTTTGTTTTTTATATTATGGCCTTAAAGGGAATCATTTTGAATTATGTGACTCTCAAAACAGAAAATGATTATACACCTAGTCACAAGATCAGTAAAGCATAAGGAATAGATGACCCTTGGGAATATGGGTGATATAATTTATAGGGTAACTCTTTTACATGGCTCGTTTTGAAGTGGAAAAGAACTTATACAACAACAAATGATCTTTGTAACAGATGCGATTGGTGTTCAGACTACCAGCCTTTAGTAGACACTTTCCTGTGAGTGTCAAGACCTGGCCAGTGACAAACAAGAGTAGAAAAGGACCCAGCTTCCTTGCCCTGTGGGATAAATAGAGAATAGGCAGCTCAGAGAATTGTTGTCAGTGGAAATAAACCCGAGTTCTCTAGTGACAAGTTGTTTGATAAAGTACACTGCATGCATTTCCCTTCCTTCCCTGTTCATTTTCCACTCTCCTATGAAGACTTCTCATTCTTTTTTCAAACTATCCAACCTTGAACAATTGATAGAGTCCTTTTCTGGAAGGATCACAAATTGAGACAACCTCCCAAGGGTAAATCAATAAAGAAATAAATCTAATAATTAATTCAGATAGATCACCACAACTTTCCAAATGCTTGAGTTTGATGGACCTTTTTCCCTTAAGCTCTGTCATCTCTTATCTTATGCAATATATATATATATATATATATATATATATATTAGACTTTCTTTCCAAAGCTCACAGTACTGTCTGGGAGTATACAATCTCAGTTTTTTAAAAATTTAAGCACACAATTTTAAAAGTGAGTAATGTTGAACTGAAGTTCTCAAAGCCTTTGCCAGCTTTATGACTCAGTTTTGACAAATAAAAAGGATACCCTGCAGGCCAATTGTGTGCATTCACAAAATAAATAATTGACTAGCTCAGAAAGGAGGAGGTGATTTTTGTAAAACAAATGAACAGGTCCACTTAAACAAGGTTTCTTAACAGTCATTAGTAACCTTTGGCATTTCTTTTGGACTTGTATGTGTTTGCCACTGGGGATGCATTAATATTTGAACATCACATTAGCCCAATGCAGATGCGATGCACTGGGAAGAGAAAGTATCAGAGCTGTTTTCTGCTCTGTCTCAGTAAATCAGGGATACTGAAGAGTTTAGATACATGTGTGTCCTTTTCAGTGTACAGCAGACAAATGCGATGTGTTGCCATGAAAAATCATGGATCTTTGCATGCCTCAAAGTCAACCCTTCAATTCCTGTCTTTGAATTTGAATGGCCCACCCCCTCATCATTGTTTTTGTAGCATTCAATACAAGAAAAATATAGGGTATAATTTAAGTGTCAGCCTCAGTATATTTTACTTCATACCATAAAATACTAGACACTGTAAACATGAGAATGTTCTCATGATAGCAAAAAAGTTTAAGTGATCCAAATATCCATCCCCAAATAACTACATAAATCAACGTCTACACATGCAATGAACTACCTCACAATGAAATAGTACATAAAAATATTGTTTTAAATGAAAACATACAGATTCAAAAGGCCATATACTCTCTGTCCAATTTACATAAAATTCTAGAAAAGGAGGATCGGTCTAATCTATTGTAGAAACACATCAGTGTTGCCTAACAGCCAGTGGAGGATTAATTTTAAAGAGACATGAGAGAAAATATTGATATGATATCTTAATTATAATATTGATTACATGAGTTAACATATGTCCACTTTCATTGAACTCAATATTAGAGTTGGCACATTTAATTGTATGAAAGTTAATATAGAATAAAGTGTATTGAAAATAAATCTTTTCTGAATGTTCAACCACAATTTTATTTAACAAACCAACTATTGTCATGAAGTAAGCATAACAATAAAGCAAGAATAATTGAAAAGTTACATTTTGTCAGAATTTAGACAGATTTGAGTGCTCCCTTGCATTACAGAGACCTAGAGAAAACAAGGGAATCAATAGAGATTGATACTAGAAAGAATGAATCTGAATGATGAGATAGAAGCAATATGAGTATAAGGGAACAAGAATAAAAGAGGAGAGAAAAGCAAAAGCACATTCAACCCATTACAGAACTGTGCCTTTTAATGAACTATACTCTGTTTATCATCACTGTTTGGTTATACCTAAGGATATCATTTAATTTTGCATGGACAAGTAAAGATAAATAAAGGTATCAAAACATGGAGGTACATCTCTTGGTGGGATCTTCAGGTCCAAAAACTTTATGAAGGAGGAATGTAGTGGAGGTAAGCTATACAAGTATTTTCCAAACACCAGTGAACATTAGAATCACCCTTTAACTTGTAAATGATACCTTGGCCTCATTGTATGAAACCTGATTTAATGAGTATGGAACTGAAATTCTACATTTCTAACTAGCTTATGACATGGATTGTACCAATGTCAAGGGGCCATGCTTTGAGTACGCCCCATTTAACCTTCTAACAGGATTCCAAAGCAAAGATCAACATCCAGACTTAATTATTACTGAAGTTAGTTCTGCCTTTACAACCAGGGCATGGAGGTTCATGAGTCTTGTTCTAAAGAACCTTGAAGTCTTATTCAAGAGTTTTCTGAATTTGTTCCTTGTTCCAAATTTGGACAGTCTTGAAAGAGAACCCCTAATGATTTGGTCTGGGAGAAGATAAATGAATATGTGAAAATATATCCTGCTTGCATATCATTTAATTCTTAAACAATTCCCAGTGTCATCTGTCAGTGTGATTAGCCCCCTCTTGTCTTATAGTCAGAATATGAGCTTACTGAACCCTTTCAGATATATGTAAGTTAATGGTTTAGCAGTCCCTAGAATATCCAATTAATGAATTTACCATACGGACATTTTTAATCTTAACATTACCAACAGCAGATGGGAGATGTCTGCATTGGGTGTCTGTTTCCAATTAACATCTTTAATTTTTGATAAATGAATACATTTCAATCATGTCTGCCTTGCATTAAATGTCTGCTTGGTTGATCAACAATAGAAGCCTTTGGGAATGTTATAAAGGTACATATGAGAGATTGAGTCAGCCCGTAGCAAGAAGGCTCACTGTTTTAATGATTTCTTAAATATTAGCAGTAAGTAAACAATAACAACTGCCTTTTTCCGTACATGTATGTGAAAATTTGGGAAACTAATGAGAAAAAGTATCTGAAGATACTGTCGCATTTACACAAACTCTATAAGCATTTAGATGTTTTCTTCTTACCTTTGAACTATGAATAGAATCAGTTAGATAGACATTATTACATAACAATTCCTAGTTTTTAATTTTTGATATCCTAAGCTCTATTTTCCTCATTTTTATATAGTCTTCTTTGGCTAATCTAATGCTTCCTAACAAACCACTAGAAAATTTAGTGACTTAAAACAAGAAGATTAATTTTGTTTAACAATCTGCAGTTTTGGCAGGACTTGTCAGGGACAGCTGGACTCTGTTCCTCTCAGCACTAACTGGGGCACTTCAATGGCTGGAGGCTGGAATCATCTGATGGCTTGCTCACTCACATGGGTCCATGCTGGTTGTTGGCTGAGGCTGTTAGCAGAAACATAGGATGTGATTTTTCTGGTGGCCTGGACTTCCCCAAAATGTGATAACTAAATTTCCAAGTATAGATGTCCCCTACAAGTAAGTGGGTGAGATCTGTATAACATGTTATGATATATCTTCAGAAAACTCAGAACACAACTTCTCCCTCTTTAAAAACAATGTTGCGTAATAGTCTATCAAATAAATATAATAAGTTTAACATTTAACATATCATTATTTTTACTTTATTATTAAATAGTGATCAATAATTTTATTTTATAGAATCTATAGAAATAACTATATATAGTATTCTATCTGCTCATTTCCAAAAGAAATTTGTGTTAATTTTTAATACATATAGAATCTTGTAAAGGTGCTTTGATTTTGAAAGGTCTGATATAAATAGAACTTAATGATTAAAAAAGGCTTTCAATAATTAGGGATACCTTAATAAGTGATATAGTGATGAGGAAGCAGATATATGAGGTAGATGTTCCTAGCTTACACTATGCAAAAGAACTGACTATATCCCAAACTGTAAAATTCATGCTATGAGTCAGAGCATTTTCCAATTTAAAACAGCCAAAGCCAGTGTTCTAAGCTTATTTGGCATTAGGAGATAAAAGGACTGAAATTTCAATATGGTCTCAAGAAATGGGGTTGGAAGAACAAATGCTGGGTCACCAACAGAGTTAGGGTCTCCACTAGCATATATGGGGGCTCTGAGAAAATATTCTTCTAGGGTTCTAGACAGATTATTTATATATTCTAAATATATAAATAGTTTGGTTAGAAATGTATGACAGGGGGCTAGGAAGATAATTCAATTGGTAATTATCAACTATAACAGAAGCATGAAGACTTTAGTTAAATCTTCAGAACTCACATTAAAAAAAAAAAGACAAACCCAGCCTGTGTCAAGGAGGTAGAAACAGATGGATCCTGTAACTTGCTGGCTACACACCCCAGCTTAACTAGCCAGCTCCGGGGCAGTGAGACCTCATCTCAAAAAAGAAGGTGGTAGCTCCTGAGGAACATCACTAGAGATTGATGCCTAGAAATTATAAATTTTTGCCTAAACAAAACACAATAAGCTTTGTTTGTAGTATCTTGACACCATCTATTTCAAGGTAAATATAAGAGCCATCTATTTATGTTCTTTGCAGTCCAATTTGCCATTCCTGGATAATTTCATACCTCTGACTAGAAAATGTTAACAAATATTATTTTCTCATAATTCAATGGATTTTCAACATTTATATTAAAATATGACTGAGCTTATTAACTATAGATCCCTAAGACCTTTTATGACATTGTGATCTTGTGCTGTCACTGTGCTGTCATTGAAAATGACTCCCAGTGACTCCCTCTGAGGTTGTTATCAAGCTTCACCAATGATGTCCATACATCCAAATGCTGGCAGAGTATGTAGTTAAACATGAATGATAATTCATTTTCTGGACATAACAAACTCCTATGTCAGAAATGTCTAGGTGTAGAGAAATTCATATTCCAAACATGTCTTTTCTTGAATAATTTATTCTATAATTACTACAAAAGACACTCCAGCAGAATAAGAAGAACAGAAAGAATATCTGGTTCTTAATCTGCCCCAGTGTTGGCATTCCCAGAATACCAGCTACCAGGAGGCCTTTTAGAAAGTATATAAGGTTGGGGATAAAATGGCTCAGTTAGTAAATACTTGCTATGAAAGTAGGAAGAGAGAGAGAGAGAGAGAGAGAGAGAGAGAGAGAGAGAAACACACACACACACACACACACACACACACACACAGAGAGAGAGAGAGAGAATTCAAAAGCACTGGGCCTTTGGGTCTGGAAGCCTACAGCAGGGGCTCAAATGCCCAGGCTTAATGCTAGTTTTGAACATAACCACGGAAGAAAAAAATTTCATTAATTCCCACAAAAGCAGACTTCCATAAAAACATACATATTAAAATAGTTATTAGTTTTCAGTGCAGTAGTTTTAAACCTATTCCAACCTCTAATCTCTGTGGGTTTTCATGAGAGCTGATCTCCAATCATCTCTTGTGATATAGCAGTAGCATTTGAAACAATTTATCAATATTTCTACCTGAAACACTTCCTTCACAATGATTTCACCTAGTTTTGCTCTTAAGTCCTGGTTGATCTTTCTTTCACTCTCATATTCACTGCTTTTCAACTTACAAACTTCTAAACCTTAGAGCACCCACCACGTGGACTTCACTATTTTCACTCACTCTCCTCATGCTTTCCTCAAGTATCACAGATTTAAATGTCATGTATAGGCCTTAGACTTTCCTATTTATATTTCTATTCAAGATGCCTTGTCTGAACTTACGAAGCACATACCCTGCTGCATAGTGGATATCTCCAAATGGAAGACTATGAATATATCCAAAACTGAGATTCTGGTATTAAATCCCATATAAATCTAATCTATTCATGGTATGTCCAAGTTTATTTAATGATTACATCATCTCTCCAGATACCAAGAGGGGGCACTTTGACATCATAATTTGCCTCTTTTTTCCTGGCATCCTGGATCTAGTCCAAACTGGCATATAAAAGCTAATGGTGCACATCTTTCCCATCTGTGTGTTCAGTGATGACACAATGGTGGATTGAAGTTAACTATGATAGCAGTGTGTACATCATGAAAATCCACGAACTTCATACATTACGAATACCCTACCTCTCCTTATCTCCAGTCTTAAATGTTTCTAACACACTAATGAATATACCTCTCACCCAATTCCTCAACAAAACCTACTGGATCTGACTGCTTCCAAATATACTCACATCCATAAACCAGAGCTATTTCCCGTAGATACCACTCTAGATGGAGTCATACAAACGTTCATGCATATTTAACATATAATATCCAAAATATCTCTCCATATCTTCCCTTTCTTCTAGCAGTGAATACTCCACATGATAATGTGAGTGGTTTTGTTTAAATGAAAGGTAAATAAATCATCACTGTTTCAGTCAAACCTTCTTTATACACAAGGCTTGTAACTTTTTTTTCCTAGTAACTTTTAAATAAGATGGGTTTATATAGCTCACAATTTGGTAAAGTGAAATTCCAAACAGAAAAATGGCAACTGAGGTGAGGGTTCCCTTAGCTGTATCTCATGGTGGAAGGCACTGTGATAGCAGGAGTACATATGAAAGGGAGAGATCACATGGTAAGACAAGAAGCCAGAACAAGGGCCTGTCTTATGAGCACTCACTAAGCATCACCATTTAAAGGATGTATTAATTCACAACATTGTCAAACTGGGGACCAAACTTCTACTTTACGAATTCTTGAGAGACACATTCCATATGTCTTTAAGTCACCATTATCATAAAATCCTTCAGTTGTTTCCAATCTACTAAAGAATAAAAACTGAAATCCTTATGATGCCTACAAAGTTCTCCCATAGGATTTGATTCCACGGATGCTCTCTAACACCATCCCCTCCTGCTCTTTTACGTGAATACTTGACTTCAATCCCACTCACCTTCTGGCTGTATATCAACAGTGCCAAGTATGCACAAGCCTCAGTGTTTGTAGTTGACACACACTGTGCTCAAACACTCCTTACTCTCTCTCTCAAGGTATTCCCTAGGCCCATCAGTCATTACTAAAATATCACCTTCTTATTGATATCTTTTCTGACATTTTCCTGAAGTTGTAATCCACACCACAGCACACACACATACTCACTCCATTTTTCCTTCATTTAAAAAATACTTTTAATTTATTAATTTTTATGTGAATTGGTATTTTTCTTGCATTCATGCCTATGTGAGGGTGCCAGATCCTCCAGAACTGGAGATGCAGAAAATTGTGAACTGCCATGGGGGTGCTGAGAATTGAACTCAAATTTTCTGGAAGAGCAACCAATGCTCTTAACTGCTGAGCCATCTCTCCAGCCCCTCATTTCACCTTCTTTAAGTTGTTCTTTTATCCATTAATTTTAGCTACCTAACAACCCCATATATTATTTTTTTCTCTTCTTTGTTTTCTGTTTTCCTTCATCACAATGGAAGTTCTAATAGGACAGGGATTAATTTCATGTCTGTGTCTGTTTTGTTCCACAATGTATCTGCAGCACCTAGAGAAGAGTTAAAAATAATCTATGAAACAAAATGTGTTAAAATGAGTATATAAATAGCACATGGGTGAAAGAGGAAGAGTGAAATGGGCACTGTTTGAGATTTCCAGTGTTTGCTAAAAATTGGTTTCATTAAAAAAAAATCTATTCCCCTGTGTAATGTTTTGTGTATTGTATTTTCTATATAATTCTATTTGTTAAAAATGTGTGTTGCCAGAGGAGTGGGATGGAAGGGACAGAGGGTAGAGGGTTGGAGGGCGGGACTGGGAGGGGTGGAAAGAGGACACTGTGATGGAGATATAACCTGAAGTAATAAATAAATATTTTAAAAATATGTGTTGCATGAGTAACAGCAATAGTAATAACGATAAAGTATAAAACATACTGTTATAATCCCATACTCTAATTTCATGCATGGTGGAAAGAGACTGACCAAGGTGACATGATATGCTTAAGGTTTCACAATTGAACTCATGCCTCCCAAGCCTAATCTCTAATAAAGTCTAAGCAGAGAAGAAGGGGAAGGAGAACATCAGTAGTTGTAAACTGGGATATCAGTAACTGCTCTACCATTGGTATCCCAGTGGGCTGAAAATCTACTGTGAAATAAACTTTTTCAAGAGAAATGTTAATACAACTTCCAAGTTATAGCAATTAATGATACGATTAGGAACACGGAAACACATCGATGGCTCAATGTTAATTAGAGGGAAAAATCTGATGGATGCCTCTAATTAAGAAGACAGAATGGTAACAGGATTTGTAAGAAAATAAAAGTTCACAAGGATTTAAATTTTTGGAATGAGATATATTACAATGTTTTATGATTAAAAAGAAATGACCATATAAATAAGGATCAACACACCACATCTTTAATGATCAGATTTCAGGTAAGATGAGAAAGTTGACTGATCTACATTTTGCACAGTCTCTTTGATTTTACAGTGAATTATAGTGTTGATCAATTGTTTATACTCTCTATTTGGCCTGAAAGTTATTGTTTTATGGTGCTTTTGTTTATAAATCAGTTATTACACAAAATGATACCTCAAAAAAATCTCTTAGCACCTGTGAGGCAAATGAAGGTAGATCTCTGTGAGTTCAAGGACAATCTAGTGTGCATAGTGAATCCCAGAACAGCAAAGACTACATAGTGAGACTCAGTCTAAAATAAAACAACAACAAAAACAAAAACAAAGAAAAAACAAAAAAAATGTAGATTTCATGAAAAAAATTCTTTAAAAGTTACTGGCTAATGACTTGTTTGATTTGATATCCTAATGATTTCTGTTATTTATTTATTTACTGTTTTAGAAGATTTTTGAATGTACACATATGAAAGTACACGAACAATGGAAACTCCCAGGAATACAGGAGGGTGACCCTAGTTAATACTCCTAGTAATGGGGAATATGGAGCCTGAACTGGCCATCATCTGTAACCAGGTAAGATTTCCTGTGAATGGGGTGGGACATCAACCCAGTCACAAAACTCTCGACCTACAACTTGTCCTGCCTGCAAAATGTTCTGGGGTAAAGGTGGCACAGAAACTGTGCAAGAAGCTAAATAAGAACCGGTCCAGCTTGAGATCCATACAGCAAGAGAGACCCCACTCCTGGCATTGCCTACAGGGCCAGGAACAAGAAGCTGGGTAGCCCAGAGATCTAGGATAGAACCAAACACGACCCACCCCCAAAATAAAAAGCCAATAAAATGATTCCTAATGATACTCATAAACTGGAAGCTAGCATAATCATCATCAGAGAGGCTTCATGAAGCAACTGATGGAAACAGATGCAGAGACCCACAGCCTAACACTGGGTGGAACAGGCAGAATCCTGTAGAAGATCAGGAAGAAGGATTGTAGGAGTCACAGGGGTCAAGGACACCACAAGAAGACCCACAGAACCAACTAACCAGGGCTCATAGGGACTCACAGAGAACCAACAACCAGGGACCCTGCATGGGTCTGACCTAGGCCCTATGTATGTATGTTATGAATTCTAGTTTGGTCTTCTTATGGGACTCCTAACAGTGGGAACAGGGCGCTATCTTTGACACTTTTGCCTGCTTTGCAGGCCATTTCCTCCTACTGGGTTACTTTGTACAGCTTTAATATGAAGGGAGGTGCCTAGTCTTATTGCAATTTGATATGCCATGTTTGGTTAATATCCCTGGGAGGCCTGTTCTTTTTTTGAAGGGAAATGAAGGAAGAGTGGATCTGGGGGAGAGGTGAGTTGGAAGGATCTGGGAGGAGAAGAAGGAAGAGAAACTATGATTGAAATGTAATATATGAGAGAATAATAATAAAAAAAGAAAATACATGAGACTTCTTGCAATCTAATAATCCAAAAATTTCCTCCTCTGTTTTTATTACTCTTCATATTTTATTATTGCTTTCAAGAAACCTCCTAAGGAAAAAAAATGATTGCTTGTTTAATTCCTTTACCATCACTTCAGTTTATTTTCTTACAATATTCAATTAAAACCAAAGTTAATATCCAGGTAAAAGACTAGCAGTTATCTCTGGATGGTAGAATCGGGAATGATATTTCAAAAAATTTATTCCTCTCATTTCTCAAAATTTCTTTTTAATCAATACTGATCAATATTGCAATCAATATTTGTTATTTTGAACAATTTAAAGTAACCTAAAAAGACAATTCATGGGCCACCATGATGGTTCTGCTACTGAAGGTGCTTTCTGCCAAGCAGAAATCCCTGATATTTGCACAATAAACATAATGGAAGTAGAAAATCAACTTTGCAAGTTGACCTCTGTCCATGCAGATATCACACACTTGCATTTATGTGTACACACACACACACACACACACACACACACACACACACACACATACCTTGAAATGAGTAAATGAATAAGTATCAAAAAGTCAACTCAAAACAACTCTGACATTCCAACTCACATCCATTAGAATGACTAAGATCAAAAACTCAAGTGACACCACATGCTGTTGAGAATGTAGAGAAAGGGGAACACTCCTCCATTGCTGGTGGGAGTGCAAACTTTGACAACCACTTTGGAAGTCAATCTACCTCAAGACCCAATCATATCGCTCTGGGGCATATGTCTAAAACATTCTCCACCAAACCACAAGGACATCGTCTCAACTATGTTCATAGCAGCCTTATTTGTAAATAGCCCAAAACTGGAAACAACCCATATGTCCTTCAACCGAAGAATAGATAAACAACAACAAACAAACAAACAAACAAAAACCTGTGGTACATTTACACAATGGAATACCACTCAGCTGTCAGAAACAAAGAAAACATTCAATTTGCAGCCAAATGGATGGAACTAGAAAGGCTCATCCTGAGTAAGCCTACTCAAACCCAGAAAGATACACATGGTATGTGCTTACTTATAAGTGGATTTTAACCATATAGCACAAGACAACCATCCTACAATCCACAGACAGGAACCTAGCATAGGCATCCTATGAAAAACTCCACCCACTAGCAAGTCACAGGTCCTGCTGCCTGTTAATTGAGCACATTACCCTAGCTGGGCTACCATATCAGGCCCCAATTCAAGAGGAATCTTTTAGCCCTTATGTGACTGATGAAATAATGAGGGGTTGATCTCTGAGGCTCCACTCATCTGAGGAGAAGTAGAGGACAGAGATGGGGAAAAGGGAGGGAGGGTAGCTGGAGAGAGGAAAGGAGGGGACTTTGATTGAGATATAACTTGAAAAACTAAATTAATTAAAAAAGGTCAATTCAATTGAACAAAAATATCAGTATGGGCTGCAGAGATGGCCCAGAGATGAAGAGCACTTGTTTGTGCAGAGGATAAATGTTCAGTACCTAGCACCCACATGGTGGCTCACAACCATCTACACCTCCAGTTCCCACGTTTCCAATCTCGCTTCTAACTTCCTTGGCCACCAAGTTCATAACTAGTTCTATAAGAGTTGTCTTTATAAACAAAAATACATGTTACATGTGCAGGTTCATCTCTATATTGGATTTGTTTTAAGGCTTTTCATGAACGTGACCATGTAGGCAAGCTTGGCTGTTAGTGGATTTCTACTCTAAATTTCTAGATTTTTTTTGGGGGGGGTGTAGCTTAGCAGAATTTGTGGGAGAACACCTAGAATAACAGGCATTAGTAGAAATTTGATGTTGTCTATATATTTTAACTGGATTTATTTAACCACGCTGCAGGTAATTTGTAAATGAAACATTAGATTATATTTCTTATAATATTCTTGTTTAATTGCAATACCTACAATGATTTATAATATAGTGGGATTCAGAATAATTTATAACTACATTCTAAACACTTACGCTAAACTCACATCAAATGTAGATTTTCACTTCATTGAAGAATCTTTTTTTGAAAAAGATGGAGACCATGACAGAAAGCCACAAATGGTGAAAACAATACAAAAAGAACAAGTGCTTATAGCCCCAATGAGTACATCTATAATACAATTCTTGCACCTAAGGCTAAGGGAAAAATATAGAAGGAAGCACTAAGACTGTACAAGCCAGAAGACCAGGAGATCACTTATTACACTGTATCTCCTAGAAATGACAAGGAAACATACCCTTGGAATCTCAACAACATTGCTGGCTAAACAAGACATGAGCAAAGATAACAGCTTAACCCTAACCCTAACCCTAACTCTAACCCTAACCCTAACCCTAAACCTAACCCTAACCATAACCATAACCCAGCCCTAACCCTAACCCTAACCCTTACCCTAACCAATACTCCTAACCCTAATGCTAACTCTAACCCTAACCCTTACCCTAACCAATACTCCTAACCCTGACCCTAACTCCAACCCTTACCCTTGCCCTTACCCGTACCCTTACCATTACCCCTACCCCTACCCTTACCCTTACCCTTACCCTAATCTTAACCCTAACCCTAACAAGACCTGAGCAAAGATGACACCAATAGGAATGCTAACATGGAAGAGGGCTCCATCCATAGACAAAAAACTACAGGCAACTAAGAAATGATGAGTGGAAGAAATAGTCTTCTCCAGGGATATCCCTGCCCCAGAATTATCTAATACCAGTTGTTAACTCTGAAATCATATACATACAAGTACTACTGAAAAGACTTAGCATGCTGTACTTATATATTTAGAGGGGTGTGTGTGTGTGTGTGTGTGTGTGTGTGCGTGCGTGCATGCATGCATGTGTGTGTGTGTGTTTCTGTGTGTAAAGAAAGAAGTAAACAAGATGTACAGGTGGATATGACATGGTTAAGTAGAAAAATAAAATGAAATGTAGGTTTTACTTTTTTCTCTTCTCTTACATCAAAGTTATTCTTTCACATTTTCATACATGTACACAGTGTATTTTGATTACTTTTCCACTTTCCTATGCTGCCTTGTCTCCCTCACACCTTCATAAACCCTTTTCCTCCCTAGTAATTTCTATTCCATATCCATGTGTTTTTGTTTTGTTTTGGGACCCAGTGAGTTTAGCAGGTGGGACCATCTGTGTGACTCTAGGTTTGGAAAGTTCTAATGGAGTGTGGTAAGTTCAACAGTGGTCATTTAACTGATAGTAGTGACTCCCCAATTCCAGGAATCTATTAGTGACCACTAGTTCAGTGTGTGTACAGCTTCGTGAGCACCTCCCCCACCCATGATTGGCTGTTGAAAGACCTATTCTTGTGCAGGCTCAATGTATGCAAACAACGGTACTGAGCTCATGATTGCAATGGCTATATCATGTCAGAGGATAGCATTCCATAGCTCTTCTTTCTATTTTCTGGCTCTTACATTCTTATTCTGCCTTGCTGAAGCCAACAGACCAGAACATGACTGCCATTCAAAGAACAGTTTCTAGCATCAGATCCACTAGGAGGGTGTACAACACATGGAAGGGAGGGCACATATAGATATCCTCTAGTCCCTCAGGAGGTGAAGCAAGTAAGGACATGGATAAAATAAAACCTTTATTGTGGTTTACACAGAAGGAACATACAAAGCATGGTAGCAAGTTTAGGATTTACTAGCTTGAGTAATTTGGTTGCTCTGGTTCATAGGGATTGATTATCCCTAGTCCCCTGATCCTTGTCCTAAGAATGATTAGGTTAGGATATTCTTCACTCTGACTGATGAGGATGTGGCTGGGGTTATACTTAGTTTGCATGTGAAAGTAACCCTTCATTACCTCTCCATATTGACTAACCTTATCAGTCCTTCCAGAGTAAGCAAGTCCCCAAGAAGGTTAGGTATATGGAGCACAGAAACTAGAAAGTACAGTTGTTACCAGAAGCTCCAACATTGAGTTGTGAGTGTTGAGAGATTCCTTACCTTGTTTCTGGTGGTGGAGTTGAGTGGTGGACTTGTAGATATTCTTTTTTTTTTTCAGCATTTATTTATTTCTTCAGCAGATATTCTTTAACAAGGAAGTTCCCTTCTCTTTCCAGTTGATTGGGTGTTACATATGAATGGGTGCTAGAGTTTGTTGAATATTTTCCTGCAACAATTAACATAATCCTCTATACCCTGTTAACACAGAGGATTCCATTGACTGAATTTTAAATGTTGAAAGAAGCAAAGAAACATCAAGATCTAAAATAAATTTCCTTTTATACATGTCTGAATTAAATTTACTGATGTTTTGTTAAAGATTTTAACCTCAGTGTTCATAAGAGTTATTTCTTTCTCATATTTCTACACTGTAACTGGTTTCAATGCCACAGTAATACTAGACTCAAAACATAAGTTGCAAAATGCTCTGTTCTTTAGAAAAGATTGTATAAATTGGCATAAATTCTTATTTAAATATTTGCTAGAATTCTCTAGTGAAACCATCTGGCTTGGAGATTTCTTTTTGGGGGAGATTTTTAATAATTAATCCATTGTCTTCAATGTTTATTGAATGACTCAAATTATCTATTGTATCTCACTTGATTTTGATAATTTGTAGTTTTTCAAGAAATTGTTCTGTTTCCTTCTAAGTTTTAGAATTCTTTTATGATTGTAATTTTTAATAGTATTCTCTGCTGAATATATAATATTAGCTCCTTTGTTCCTTTCTTGCATTGATGATTTTTGTTTTCCTTCTTTTATTCGTTATCAGCCTTGGATTTTGTTAATGTTTTTTCCAAGAATCAGTTCTGTAAAAACTTAAATTTATTATTATTATCATAATTTTCATTTGTATATCTGTCTGTGTATGTGTGTATGTTCAAGAAATGAATTTATAAATACACACGTTCCTGTGCATATGTGGAGGACAGGATAACTTTGTAGAGCTGGTTCTCTATGTCCACTTTTATGTGGATTCCTAGGATTGAACGTGGGTTTTTAGGGTTGGGCAGCAAGTGCCATTACCTACTGAACCATCTCACTGGTTCCAGGTTTTTGCTTTCTTTCTTTCTTTCTTATCTATTTATTTATTTTTAGGTTTTTTTGAGACAGAGTTTCTCTGTGAACCCTTGACTGTTCTGGACTCACTTTGTAGGCCTTGAACTCACAGAGATCCACCTTCCTCTGCCTCCCGAGTGCTGGGATTTAAAGTCATGGGCCACCACACCTTGCTCCAGTTTTTATTTTATTAATTTTCTGTGTTATTTTCATTTCAGTATGCACCTGTAATTATTACTTACTCCTATGTGCTTTAGGTTTATTTTACTGTTTTATAGTTTTTTGAGCTAAAATGTTAGGTTATTGATTTGATATACTCATTCTTTTCTTATGTAAACATGTATTTCTGAGTACTGATTTTGCTGTGTCCCAAACATGATCTTATGTTATCTTGTTGCTCATATAATGTTATGTTACATTACATGCTATGTTTCACTAAGTTACATTATGTGTGCATAGAAAATTTTAGGTATAGGAGTAAACTTGGGAGAAATAGTATTTTTCCAGCTTGAGTAAAAGTTTATAATCAGTTTCTGATTTTAAATATGAAAATTTAGAAATCATTGCTCAAGGATATTTATTATAAAATGTTTTCCTATGTACAGATTTTGGAGTATTTATTTAAGCAATTTTATTAGACTGTACCAACTGACTTCTAATGATTTCCCACTTAATATGGTATGCAATGTTTTTAATTCTGTCACGATCTTCTTATGTATGTAATATTAATGATGAATTAGATCATCCTAGTGTTAGTTACATAGGATTTTTCTAGTTTTTCATTATTATAAATAATATTATAATAATTGTACATTGATGGGGTGATGTTATGCATTCTAAATATTAACCTCTCCCAGAAGTTTGCTTGCTGTATGTCAAGAAATGCTGTGTTACCTTGCTTGTCTCTGATTGGTTTGAATGAATGCTGAGCCCTAAGATTGAGCAAAGACAGAGGTAGAGGGACTAAGGTTCTCAGACTTCTGAAGCAGAGAGGTTAATGGGTAGACGAAGCCTCTAACACAAGAAGAAGAAGCCAGAAGAGCAGGAAGGACACAGGCCTTGGGTTAGAGAAAAGAACCTCATTCCACATGACCTGGAACATCAGCATAACGTGGAGAATAACAGCCCAGGGAACATAAGTATATATGGGGTCATATTTGGGGAATAGAATGAGCTAGCTTAGATGAGCCAAGATTACTCAATTCAGGCTAGGTTGAAATCTACCAGATGTCGGTGTGCTTATTTATAATGGCAAGTTAACACCACAAACCAATTAACCATAATATAAACACAGATAAATAATTTAATTAGCCATTTTCTGCAGTACATGAGTATTTTGCTTTTCCACAATTCAAGTTGTTTCCTTAACTTCCATTCACATAAATTACTAAGCCAAGGCACAAATAATTTTAATCAGACTAGCATAGAATTTGGTCTGTGTGATGGCTAGTCTTGGTTATGAACTTGACTACATCTGGAATTAACTAAAACCCTAATGACTGGGCAAATCTTTGAGGGATTTTTTTCTTAAATCATTTGAAGTGGAAATCCACATATTTGAGGTGGGAATGATCTAGGTCACACCTTCTCCTGGCATCCTATATAAGTACATGGAAGAAAGAAGCTTTTGCTTCTTTGCCTGCTTCCCATAACATTGCTGGCGCATCTATTCCTTCGCTGGCAGTAGTGCCTACTTCTTCAGCATTCCTGCACATACTGAAGACCAGCTGAGACTTTCAGCCTCCTAGACCAAGCAACTATAGGATGGTAGGGATTTTCCCTTCATGGTCAGCCATTTTTGAATTAGAGAGATTCATTCTCTATGTTCTGTTACATAAGAAAGCCCTGACTAATACAGTCTGTTTTTTTTTCCATGAGACACGGCACCTTTCTCACACAGAACCCAGTCTTATCTGAACTTAAATTTAAATGGTTCTTCTTAACTGAGAAAAAAGTATTTTATATCAACTACACTGGAAAAGCTGATATGAAATTTAAAAATACATTCCAATCTAGTGGAATTTTATTGTCATTTTTTTTAAATCAGTAAATGTATGGTTACTTTAAGAAGCTCAGAAAATATGTCAAATAAGATTTGTGAACTAACACAGGGCCAGAAACATGTGAAGCCACAGCGGAAAGTGTTTCTCACAGCGACAGTTAGCAAGGACACAAAATAAACCGACTTGTGAAATCTGGATTTGCTAGACAAAGAGGTCGCCTGGTGTCATTTAATGTCTGTGGTCCAAATGACACCTAAAACTCAAAGCTAGTTTCATGTCACCAAATAGGGAAGGCTCTGCCCTAGCCTCAGTATATGCCATTTGTAGTTCCAATTCTTACAGACACCACTGTAAACAGGACTGAAAGCGAAAAAGCTGAACCTGATCCAGTGGTTTACCAGGATCAAGAGCCAAGATCTGGCTGTAAGTGCCAAGGGGAGGAAACCTTCTACAAGATAGTTTTCAGTGAAACAGCTCTTATTTACTAGGGGGAGGGGTGGAGTCAAACAGCTCTTCTGGATAATATTCAGTGAAATGGCTCTCTTTTATTTGAGGGTAGCAAGGGCTGTATAAACTCTGGGGAGTGTGTATTTTCATGGTGAGTGTGCATTATTGGTAGGGCTGAGGTGCTGAGAATGCTTCATTTACATGAAGAGGAATTCCAGGTGCTTGCTGGACATGTCCTTACTGGGAGAGAGGACATTAAACCTGTAATTTGGTTACCAGGCTATATGACTACCTCACGGGTGGCAGAGGTGGGGGTCCAAACATATGTGCACCTGGGCATGCAGGCCCTGAACAGGGAGGGAACAATTCTTACTCCTGCCAGTCTCAAGATACAATTTTGAGGTTTGGACCTCACTCTTGCTCCAGGCTGGCTCCTCTGGTCCCATGATTTACTTGCTCCACAAGTATATATTGTTTCATGTGTCTACAAAGCCCTAACTACAGCTGATTCTTGCTAATTCTTATGCATTTTAGCAGCTTGAATTTTAGGTTCGGTGAAGGAAACAAAAAGACTAACAGAATAAAGATGGGAAAGAAATAGACCAGATGGAGAATGTTTTGCAGATTTAAAGAGAAACAATTATTTTGCCTTTAAAATACTTAGGACCTACCATGCAAATTCTACAAGTGTGCAGGACATAAAATCAACACAAAAAGTCACTCACATTTTTATAAATTTGTGATTAAGAAATATTCAGATAAACTTAGTAATCCATTTTAAAGTATAATTTGAAAATAAAATACTTAGAAATTAAATCACCTAGGCAAAATATTTCTCCACTGAGTAAGGGGAATACTCATCCAGACTTGCTAGTAGCAAGTCTGCCACAAACCCTTTGTTCTACAATAGTATCCTGCCTGCAAGATACACTAGTGCAATGGTGTTACAAAGCTTATAGGAGTAACCAACCAATATCTGATTGGATTTAAGGCCCACTCCATAAGATGTAATTTATACCCAATACTCCTTGAATGATCAAGAACCTAAAACTAGATAGCCAGGGGAACTCAAGTAAAACCAACTACTACTGTTCTAAAAAAGGTAACAATAAAATGACTCTTAATGACATTCTGCTATACTCAAAGATCAGTGCCTTATTCAGCCATCATCTGAGAAGTTTCCTCTTTCAGCAGATGGGAACAAATACAGAGACCTACCTGTAGACATTATGGAAAGATTGAGAGACATTTGAACACTTTACCCTAAATGAGATGTCTCTAGCAAATCCATCTTCTTATGGCTCAGGGAACTCCTTGTAATAAGAGGAAGAAAGAGTGTAAGAGCCAGAGAGGATGGAGAACACTAAGAATAAAAGATTCTTTAAATCAACATAATCAGAGCCCATATGAACAGAGATAGCATGTTTAGTGCCTACATGGATCTCCATCAGGTCCTTTGTGTATATTAAGGGTTCTGGTTGAGTTTCTTTATGATATTCCTGAATGTGTGGGTCTGTGATTTTTGTGCCTTCTATTGGACTTTTTTCCTTCTGTTTGTTTTGTCCAATTCTGATGTATTAGCTTTTGTTTTATATTATATTTTATTAGTATCCCTTAGAAACCTGTTTGTTTTCTAATGAGAGACTAAAAAGGAGTGGATTCCTATGGGAGGACCTGAGAGGACTAGAGGAATGGGAAATCATAATCAGGAATATTATGTGAGAAAAAAATATACTTTCAATATTTAAATAAAAGTAAAAAATACTCTTCCACAGGAAATATAAAACATTTATCAAATTGTAACTCCAAAGACACCAATAAATGGAGAAGGAGGTAAAGGGAGAAAGATCATGAATTTGAGGCAAGCTTGGACTTTGAGGCAAGTTCCAAGATAACCTGGTATACAGAGTGAGACCCTTTCTCAAAAAACATAAATGAAACCTGGGTAGGATAGGTGTGGTGGCTTGAATGAAAATGGCCCCCTTAGGCTGATAGGTAGTGGCACTAATTGAAAGGATTAGGAGGCGTGGCCTTGTTGGAGGAAGTATGTCACTAGAGGTGAGCTTGGGAGTTTCAAGTTCAAGCCAGACCAGGTGCCTCTCTCTCTTCCTGATGCCTGCAGATCTAGATCTAGAACACTCAAGCACAATGTCTGTCTGCATGCCACCATGCTTCCTGCCATGATGACAATGGACAAAGCCTCTGAACTGTAAGCCAGCTTAGTTGAAATGTTTTCCTTTATAAGAGTTGCTGTGGCCATGGTGTCTTTTCACAGCAATAGAGCACTGACTAAGACAATAGGCTAGGATAAGATAGAATAGAATAGAATAAGATTATGACCATGCACTAAATATTGTTAAAATATATAAATTCAATGTAATCTCTATCAGAATTCCAGTGACATTTGTTTTAGTGCTTCTACTGTTTTGATAAAACATCATGGACAAAATCAATTTGAAGGGGAATTGGTTTATTCCAGTTTACAGTCTATCATAGAAGGAAGTCAGGGCAGGAACTAAAGGCAGGAACCTAGAGGCAGGAATTGATGCAGAAGCCATGGAGAAGAGATGCTTACTGTCTTGTTCCTATGGCTTGCTCATCTACCTTTCTTTTTAAAATTAATTTATTTTTATTTTATGCACTTTGATGTTTTGTCAGCATGTATGTACGTGTGAGGGTGTCAGATCATGGAGTTATAGACAGTTGTGAACTGCCATGTGGGGTGCTGGGAATTGAAACCAGGTCCTCTGAAGAGCAGTTAGGGCTCTTAAACACTGAGCCATCTCTCCAGCCTCTTCATGTACCTTTCTTATACCACTAAGAACCAACCACCTAGAGGTGGCTTTGCCCACATTGAGTAGGGCCCTCCTACATCAGTCATCAATCAAGAAAATGTAACACAAGCTTTCCCACAGGCCAATCTGATGGAAGGATTTTCTAAATGAAATTCTCTTTTTCCAAATGACTTTGGCTTGTGTCAAGCTGACATAAAACTAGCCAGTGCAATGTTTTTCATTGAAATTAAAATACAAATTCATCATTTTATAATTCTACATTTAGGTCATATGGTACATAACTTTTTGTGCTTGATTTATTTAACTTAACATTATATCTACAAGGTTCATCCATTTTGTCATAAATAACAAGATTTCCTTCTTTTTTTGTTTTGTTTTTTTTAAATACTTTATTTTTTTTTCTTCAAGTTACATCTCAGTAACAAACCCCTCCCTATTCCCCCTTCCTATCCCGCCCTTCCACCCTCTTCCCCCCAGAAGTTTCCCCTTTCAGTCCAACAGCTGGTTCCTTCTCTTATAACAGTAAGTATTATACAAAACAATAGATATAAATATGCCACATTTATGAGAGTAAGTTGGCCCAGTATACCTTCCCAATGTCCAGTTTATACATATTTGGCCCCTGACTTTAACATTCTACTATCTAACCAACTCCATGAGTTTTATAGTTGGCCACAATGGTATTGACCCTTGCATATGGACGTAATATTAAGATTATATTGGGCTACATAGGCATTGATCTTGGTATATTGATACATAATTAAGAGTATATTTAACCACAATTGAATAGATCTTTGTATATTGATACAAATTTAAAGGTAATGCTTCCCAATGGTATCATACCTAGAGATACTTAAAAATAAAATGTGAAGCTCTGACCTCTTGATACCAACCGTCTAAAATGGTCTAGGATAGTTAAAACAAACTCCTAGTCATGCAAACATGTCACTCTTTTAGCTACTATGACAGTCTATCACAGATATTCTCTAAACTACCCAGTAATCAAGTTGCTAAGAGACAAGCAACATTTGCTTATCTAAATACAAGAGATGGATATGGCATCTTCAAAAACCCCTAGAGATCTGCAGAATATGGCATTCAAAGATGTTATCTTAAATCAAGATTTCCTTCTTTTTAGAGCTTGACTAAAAATATTCATTTTTAATATCTCAAACTTTTATCTTACCCATTTATCTATTAATACACACTTACATGACTATCTTAGCTACTGTGAATGCTCCAGCAAACATGGGAGTATCTTTCTAAGATACCAGTGCCAATTGCCTTGTATATATACCCAGCAGCAGATGAAATATTTCAGTGGGTAAAGTTGTTAGCCTCCAACTCTGATACCTGAGTTCAATCTCTGGGTTCTACATGGTGGAAAGAGAGAGTCAGCCCCCGCAAAATGTTGTTTTCTGATTTCCACACATATCCTGCGGCCCATACATGCCCACATACATATATAAACAAGCAAAAATGCTTTTAAAAAGACAAGTAGAATTGTTTTGAATAAGAAATATTTTGTTGGAGTATAAATTTTTAAAATAGAACCTAAATATTCTCTGGATTTCCTCAATGTCTGTTGTTATTTCTCCCTTTTCATTTCTGGTTTTGTTGATTTGGGTTTTTTCCCTCTCTATTTTAGTTAATTTGGCTAAGGGTCTGTCTATTTTGTTGATTTTCTTGAAGAACCAACTCTTGGTTTCATTGATTCTTTGTACAGTTCTTTTTGTTTCTAAGTTGTTGATTTCAGCCCTAAGTTTGATGATTTCCTGCCTTCTGCTCCTCTTGGGAGTGTTTGCTTCTTTTTTTTTTTTTCAATTCATCCAGTTTAGCTGTTAATTCGCTAATATGAGCTGTCACAATTTTCTTTTGGAAGGCACTTGGTGCTATGAACTTTCCTTGTAGCACAGCTTTCATTGTGCCCCATAGGTTTGGGTATGTTGTGCCTTCATTTTTGTTGGATTTTAAGAAGTCTTTGATTTCCTTCTTTATTTCTTCCATGACCCAGTAGTCATCCAGTAAAGAGTTGTACAATTTCCATGTATGTGTAGACTTTTTGTTGATTCTGTTGCTGTTGAAGTCCAGCTTTATTCCATCTTGGTCTGATAAGATACAAGGGGTTATTTCAATTTTCTTATATCTCTTCAGGTTATCTTTCTTTATAGATTCCACCTACCAAAGCTAAATAAAGATCAGGTTAACAGATTAAACAGCCCTATAACCCCTAGGGAAATAGAAATAGTCATTAAAAATCTCTCAACCAAAAAAAGCCCAGGACCAGATAGTTTCAGCACAGAATTCTACCAGACCTTCAAAGAGGAGCTAATACCATTACTTTTGAAACTCTTTTACAAAATATAATCAGAAAGAACACTGCCAAACTCATTCTATGAGGCCACAGTTACCCTGATTCCTAAACCACACAAAGAACCAACAAAGAAAGAGAACTCCAGACCAATCTCCCTCATGAACATAGATGCAAAAATACTTAATAAAATACTGGCAAACCGAATCCAAGAACACATCAAAAGTATCATACACCATGATCAAGTAGGCTTCATCCCAGGAATGCAGGGATGGTTCAACATATGAAAATTCATCAATGTAATTCACCATATAAATAAGGTGAAAGAAAAAACCCACATGATTATCTCGCTAGATTCGGAAAAAGCATTTGACAAAATCCAACACCTCTTCAGGATAATAGCTCTGGAGAGAACAGGCATACAACTACCATATCTAGAAATAATAAAGGCAATATACAGCAAGCCAGGAGCCAACATCAAATTAAATGGAGAGAAACTTGAAGTATTTCCTCTAAACTCAGGGACAAGACAAGGACGCCCACTTTTACCATATCTCTTCAATATAGTACTTGAAGTTCTTGCTAGAGCAATAAGACAACTAAAGGAGATCAAGGGGATACAAATTGGAAATGAACAAATCAAATTATCCCTATTTGCAGATGATATGATAGTATACATAAGCGACCCCAAAAATTCCACCAGAGAACCCTTACAGATGATAAACACCTTCAGCAAGGTGGCTGGATACAAAATTAATTCAAAAAAATCAGAAACCCATCTTTATACAACAAATAAATGGCCTGAGAAAGAAATCATGGAAACAGCTCCTTTCACAATAGCCACAAACAATATAAAATACCTGGGGGTAACTCTAACCAAGCAAGTAAAGGACCTGTACAACAAGAACTTCAAGCCCTTGAAGAAAGAAATGGAAAAGGCCTTTAGAAGATGGAAAGATCTCCCATGCTCATGGATAGGTAGGATCAACATAATAAAAATGGCCATCCTACTAAAAGCAATATATAGATTCAATGCAATTCCTATCAAAATACCAAAGACCTGGATAAAGCTATTCTCAATTTCATATGGAACAACAAAAAAACCCAGAATAGCTAAATGAATCTTGTACAATTAAAAAAAAAAAAAACATCTGGAGGTATCACCATCCCAGATTTCAAGCTGTACTACAGAGCAATAGTAATAAAAACAGCATGGTACTGGTATAGCAACAGACCAGTGGATCCATGGAATGGAATTTAAGACCCAGAAATGAACCCACACACCTATGGTCACCTAATTTTTGACAAAGAAACCAAAACTGCACAATGGAAAAAGGACAGCATCTTCAACAAATGGTGCTGGTCCAACTGGATGTTCACTTGTAAAAGAATGAAATTAGACCCATACTTATCACCTTGTACAAAACTTAAGTCCAAGTGGATCAAAGACCTTAACATAAGGACGGTCACACTAAATCTACTAGAAGAGAAAGTGGGAAAAACCCTTGAAATCATTGGCACAGGTGACAACTTCTGGAACAGAACACCAACAGCTCAGGACCTAGGACCAACAATTAATAAATGGGACCTCATGAAACTGAAAAGCTTCTGTAAGGCAAAAGACACTGTCATTTGAACAAAACAGCAGCCTACAGACTGGGAGAAAATCTTCACCAACCCCACATCTGACAGAGGCCTAATATCAAATTTTACAAGGAACTGAAGAAATTAAATGCCAAGAAACCAAATAATCCAATTAAAAAATGGGGAAAAGAGGTAAACAGAATTCACAAAGGAGGAATTCCCTTTTTTTTTATAAGTACTTTATTTTTTTTTCAAGTTACATCTCAGTCGCAAACCCTTCCCTATTCCCCCTTCCTGTCCCACCCTTCCACCTCTTCCCCCCCCAACAGCTTCTCTTTTCATTCCAACAAATGGTTCTTTCTCTTATAACAGTAAATTCTATACAAAACAGCAGAATTAAATATGCCACATTTATGAGAGTTAAATGGCCCAGTATACCTTCCCAGTGTCCAGTTCATACATATTTGGCCCCTGACTTTAACCTTCTACCTTCTAACCATCTCCATGAGTTTAAAGTTCTATAACTGACTTAGTTTTCATACTAACTTGCATCATTATTATAACCATCTTCTTAGATCTAGAATGCCCTCTTGATTCCTAAACAACTCAAAATTTAGCTATGAGACTCAAGCTGTCTATTCTTCAACCACCTCAGAGAACTGAGAAGGATAAATATATCTGGACCAAAAGGCTGAAGACTGATGCTGGAATGTATGGAGAGAAAATGGGAACTGTCCAGGTAGTCACTGGTTTGTCATTTCTTAGTATTGGAAGCTGCAGGCCCTGCACTTCCTATATAATCAGACAAAGGAGGAATTCCTAAAGGCTGGGAGACACTTGAAGAAATGCTCAGCACCCTTTATCATCAGAGAAATGCAACTCAAGATGACTCTGTGATTCCATCTCACACCTGTCAGAATGCTAAGATCAAAAGCTCAAATGACAGCACATGCTGGCTAGGGTGTGGAGAAAGGGGAACCCTCCTCCATTGCTGGTGGGAGTGCAGGCTTGTGCACTATGGAGCTCAGTCTGGTGATACCTTAGAAAACTTGGAATAACTTTGCCTCAGCACCCAGCCATACCACTTCTGGGTATACATCCAAATGCCTCTTCACAGAATCACAAGGAAGTTTCCTCATCTATGTTCATAGCTGCCTTATTTGTAATAGCTAGAAACTGGAAACAACCCAGATGTCCCTCAACTGAAGAATGAATTAAAAAACTGTGGTACATTTACACAATGGAATATTACTCAGCTATCAGAAACAATGAAATTGTTCAATTTGCAGCCAAATGGATGGAAGTAGAGAAGCTCATCCTGAGTGAGCTAACCCAGACTCAGAAGGATGCACATGGCATCTATTCACTTATAGTCAGATTTTAGCTATATAGTATAGGATATCTATACCACAGCCAATGCACCAAAGGGAACAGGAACATAGACTTTGTTACCTGTCAATGAGACACTTTTCTCTAGTGGTGCTGCCTTGTAGTCCTCCAGTGTATGAGGAGGCTCTTGGCCCTCATATGACTGCTGAACTGGGGCAGGGGACTGTTATGTAGGGACACTCCACTCCAGGGGAGTGGGGTGGAAGGGTTAGGGGGAAGAGGGTGGGAGGGCGGGACTGGGAAGGGTGGAAAGTGGACTCTATGAGGGAGATATAACCTGAAGGAACAAATAAATAAATTTAAAAAAGAAATATTTTGTTAAGTAAAGTAGATATATAGCGAGTGTAGAGATTGTGCAATCATATGGTAGTTCTAATTTTAATTCTTGAGGGACTTTCATGTATTATCCACAAATGTAGTAACATTTTACATTTCCATTAGTAATGCAACATTATTTCCTTTGAGACACATCTTTGGAAGAACTTATCTTTCTATTTTTTTTAGAATAGTTATTATAACTTGAGTTAGGTGATACGTCATTACGGCTTTAATTTCAATTTCTTTGATGATTAGTGATATTGAGCAATATGGAGCTTGAAACTTCTTCCTCTGGATCCTTCCCTGAGGTTACCCTGCAAGAAAAATAATTTTGTATACTAGAAGATAAATGTCTACATGAAGTATGAGAAGTTAGCACCAACTGCCAGGCATATGGCTAAGATACTCCTGTCCAGCCAACCTTTCCTTTGAATGCTGTTTCAGGAATGAGTCCAAGCAAGACCAGCTGGACAACCCAACAGATTCATCCAAGAAAGATAACGAGACAAATGTCATTTTATGCCAAAAATAAAAGAGATTTCCATTACCTGTCCCTTTTTTGTTTCTTTTATGAGGAAATCTATGCATACTAATTGTATTTTATAAAGTCCATGGGATATGGTTCATTATAATATCGACCCTGAGAGTCTCAACAAAGAGCTTGTGTTCTATGTATAATTATTGCTAATTTTTGCTCCTTTTCCTCAAGGAACAACTGGAAAACATGGATAGCTATTGAGGCTGCTGTTACTATTCACATAATTTTTTAAAATTCAATAAAACAGCTGCCTGTGTGCCAAACAGCTGCCTGTGTGCAGAGTCTGGAAAAGGGAGTCTATCTTATGCAGACTGTATTTAACTGGAGAATTCTTAGAGAACTGTGCTGGGATTTGTAGGACATGCCTTCAAGACTATGTGCCATAAGCTGTTTCCAACAGCTGCCTTAGCTTCAGTTTTTTGTTGCAACACATTAGAGAGCAAGAGAAAGAGTGATCCAGATATAGCAGATATTAAGATTTTGAAATGTTTCCACAGATACATGATTTCTGGTTGATGTTTGTTTGAAAATTATTTTAGATAATGTTTCCATCCTAACTTTTGAAATGGAGATCATGAGGTATGCATTCCACAGCTGCCATTGTCATGGATGTTTAGGTTTCATGTAATGGGTTTTCTTTTTTTTATATATGTATCAAGATGTGTACCACTCAGAAAGGAAGAAAAAGGATACTCTAGCGAACAACCAAAACCTTCATGGTTTGTTCAGTGACACTGTTTTTTTTTTCCTTTATCACTTACTGTCTTACAGCAAAAAAAAAGTGGCATTGAGTAACCATACACATGGATGTATACTCAATACCAATTTTGCACTCAAAATATTGCTGTGCATATCAAAGGATGAAGGAATTAAAAATGAAACCATAAGGTAAATTTTCTCAAATTTCTTTCTCTCTTGTTTCTCAGTAACCTAAACCTATCACAAAATTTGTTCATGCAAAGACTAACTTATGTGGAAAACAGAAAAATTAATGGTCTTATCTTCTCTGAAATTATCATTACTTAATTCTATAAATTTTTCTATAGCCACTCTTTCATCTATCCACAATTTAGGTGTTCCTACTCCACCTATTGTGATGCATCCTGTTTTGTTTCTTATGTGGCCTCAAAAAAATAATGAACTGGGTCAAGAAATTAAAGTAGCATTCAAAACATAACTTTAGTTTAAGTCCATTTGCCAACTATTACATGCCTGTAATTCAGCTTGAGTACACGACTAAGAGTGAGGTATGCAAGTAGGCTCATTTAAAGATTTATTATCATGATCCTGTGTTGTTGCCTGGCAGTCCAAGTACATTTCTCTATGGTCAAAAAATTCTCCCATTATTTAAGATGATTATGACATTCTATTGCTCCCTGCTCCAAATTTTTTATTTCTAATGCTAATCATTTATTTGATGATCTGACTTTTAATCGCATTCACAAGACATCAGAAAGTGTTCTACTATATCTTAACTGCCACATTTTTTCCAGTCCTGTATCGACACCCACATATTTTCTCATCTTTCTAGGTATACCCACAGCCTGCTTATGTATAAGACCAAATTCCCATATCATCAGTTCAAAAATGTTGTTTTATAAATATTCCCCTTTTCTCCTATAATATCTAATTTGCTATCCATTTTCATTAACATACAAACATGCCAGAATAATTCAAATCTTAAAATGTTCCTTTCTTTTAGTATTCACTCAAAACTATTTTTCTGTATCATGAAGGTTTTTGAAAGTGTGGACTAATAAATCATCACTTCTTTCCCTAAAACAATTCCTTGAATATACTATGGTATGGCTTATATAATCAAAGTTGCATTGAAATTTGGATCAGTAGGTCCTCTCTAGTTTGCCAATGCCAATTTTCCATTTTCATAACTCTGGAGCATTCAATATCATTCACCAAAGTTGACCACTTTCCCCCATAAAATGGTATTTTCACTTGGTTTCCAAAGATGTCATTCCTTCCCTTCATTTTTGCCACTTTGTAGTCTCCTGAATTGATTTTTTGTCCCATGTTTCTATACATTAGAATGTCTAAGTATTAATCCTTATATACTGACTTCTTTCTGTCTATCCCCTCTCCTTAGGTGATTTCATTGTTTAAACACAATATAAGCATTATCGGTGAATGTTTCAGCTGTGTATCTACTTATCACCTTATCCTAGATTTTCAATATAAATCTTAAAGTTAGCATCCCCAAAATTAAACTCCAGCTTTCTGTTCCTTCAATCTTGCTCCCTTTTCACTGCTTTCTATTTTAATAAATGGTAGCACTGTTTATACATTAGCTAATGTCATACAATTTTGAGGAAACTCCACACTAATTTCCATAGTGGCTACAATAATTTTCATCCCCACCAACAATGAATATTCCTCTTTTCCCTCATTCTCATCAGAATCTATTGTAATTTTTAAAAAAAGAAACTTAGCCATTGTGACTGGGGGGAAAATCTCAAATTAGTTTTAATTTGTACTTTTACTGATTTCTAAGAATGCTGAAATTTTTTGAAATATTTTCAGCAAATTGTATTTCTTCTTTTAAGAATTTTTTGTTTCATTCCATGTCCCAATATTTTTTTACATTCTGATCACTGCTTTCCCTCCCTCCTGTCCTCCCAGTCTCTCCTTCTCACCTTCCTTTCCCATCTCCCCATCCACCCCTCCTCCTCTTCTCCTCAGAAAAGAGGAAGGCCTCCCAGGTATTTCAACCAGCCTTGGAATATAAAGTTGCAGTAAGACTAGGCACATTTTTTCTATTGAGTCTAGACAAAGTAGACCAGTTAGAAAAAAGGGATCCAAGTGCAATGTAGCCAGAGACAGCCCCTGCTCCTGCTTTAGGAATCTCACATGAAGACCCAGTTACACAACTGTTACATATGTGCAAGGGGCCTAGGTCTGTCCCATGCTGTGCCTCAATTTTTAATTGAGTTATTTCTTTTCTTGATGTTTAGTGTCAAAATTTATATATCATTGACTATTTGTTAATCTAGACACAAACCATTTAGTCAGATGGATGTCTGGTTAAAGTTTTTTTTTCCCATTATGTAACCTGTCTTTTCTCTCAAATAATGGTATCCTTTAATTTCATAAGATCCCTTTTATCAGTTCTTGGTCCTAATACATGTACTATAGAGTGTTCTGTTCAGAAAGTTTTTTCTTGCACCAATAAGTTAAACCTTATCTCTACTTTCTCCTATAATGGAGTCTGGGTATCAAGTCCTATGTTGAAGTCCTTGATCTACCTGCAGATAAAGAAAAGGCTAGTTTCTTCCAAAATGTAAGTTTTCCAGTTTGACTAGCACCATTTATTGAATATGCTGCCTTATCTTCAATGATTATTTTTGGCTTCTTTGTCAAAAATCATGTGATTGTATTCTCATGGACTTACATCCAGGTCCTCAATTCTATTACATTAAGATCAGTGTATCTGTTTTTGCGCTAGTTCCATGCTGTTTTTATTACTATACCTTTAGAATATTACTTGAAACAAGGAATGGTGAAACATTCAGGGTTGTTTTTACTGTCGTGTGTGTGTGTGTGTGTGTGTGTGTGTGTGTATCTCCAAATAAAATTAAACTTAAGATTATGTTCTAATTTATATAAAGAATTGTGATGGAGATTGCATTGAATTTGTAGATTGCTTTTGGTAGGATAGCCATTTTCATATTAATCTTATCATCCCATGAGCATGAGAGGTCTCTGTCTTCTGGTGGCCTCTTCAATTTCTATCTTTAGTGTCTTAAAGTTTTCACTGCATAACTCATTCACTTCTTTAAATAGATTTATTCAAGGTTTATTTGAGACTATAGTAAATGGTATTGCTCTCCTAATTTCTTTTTTGATATGTTTGTCATTAGTACATAGGAAGGATACTGATTTTCATTTGTTAGTTTTATATCCTGCTACCTTGCTGAATGTGTTTATTAACTGTAAGAGTTTTGTTTGTTTTATTTTGAGGGAGTCCTTGGGGGTCTTTTATATATAGAATCATCTTATCTGCAAGTAGTACCTTGATTTCTTTCTTTCCTATTTGTGTCCCCTTTATCTCCTCTTATTGGTATAAGATTCCAAGCACTATATTGAACAGAGAAGGACTGGACATCCTGGTATTGTTCCTGATTTTGGTACTGTGGTTATCAATCTTTCTAATGGTGCAACCCTTGAATACACTTTCTCATGTCATGGTGACCTCCAGCCATAAAATTGTTTTCATTGCTACTTCACAACTGTAATTTTGCTACTGTTATGAATTATAATGTAAATATCTGATACAAGACCCCCAAATGGGTCATGACTCACAGACTGAGAACCACTGTTTTAGTGGAATTGCTTTGAGTTTTTCTCCATTTAGCATCATGCTGAATTTAGGCTTATTGCATATTTCATTATGTTGAAATATGTCCTCTGTATCCCTATAATCCCCGGGGCTTATATCGTAAAGAACTGTAGAGCATTGTAAAAAAAAGTTTTTTTCTGTATCAAACGGGATGATTCCATAATTTCTGTTCTTGAGTCTATTTGTATGACAGATTACATTTTATTAATTTATATATTTTAAGCCATCCATGTCTGTCTGGGTTGAAGCTGACTCAATTATGGTAGAAAATATTTCCTACATGTTCTTGAAATTAGTTTGCAAATATTTTACTGAGAAATTTTGTGTCTAAGTTCATCAGTGAGATTAGCTTATAATTTGACTTTTTTGGAGGTATTTGTCTCTTTTTGGTATCAGAGTAATGCTGGACTCAAAAAGAGTGTACCTTCATTTTCTGTTTTATAGACTAATTTGAGGAATATTACTGGTCTTCTTTTAAAGTCCAGTAGAGTTCTATAGTGAATTCATTTGTCCCTGGGCTTTTTCAAATTGGGAGACTTAAATTTCTACATCTACCACATTGTTTGTCATAGGTCTATTTAAATTAAATACTGTGTGATGGCTATTCACTCTTGTCAACTTAATTATATCTGGAATTAAATAAAATCTGAAAATGGAGGGCAGAGCTGTGAGGGACATTTTTTGCTTAATTTGAACTAGGTAGATCCATTTCTAATCCAGACACTGAGGTAGGAAGACACACACCTTTAATCTGGGCCACACCTTTTGCTGGAACCTATATAAGGACATAGAAGAAGGTAGAGAGCTTTTGCTCTTTGCCTTGCTAGGAAGTCCATTCCTTCATTGGATTAGAGCCTACTTCTTTGGGATTCCAGTATATACTGAAGACCAGCTGACACATCCAACCTTGTGGACTGAATAACTACTGGATTCTTGGACTTTCTATTCACAGACAGCCATTATTGGATTAGCCAGATTGCCGCCTATACGTCTCTCAAATAAATAGATGGATGGATAGATAGATAGATATAGATTAGATGATATAGATATAAATATAGATGATAGAGATATGATAGATAGAGATATGATATAGATGAATATAGATAGAGCTAGAGATATGATATAGATAGATACATAGAGAGATAGAGATATTATAGATAGAGATAGATGTAGATATAGACATAGATAGATATGGATAGAAATTCTACAAGTTCTCTGTTATGCTAGAGCATCCTGACAAATATCTACTGAATCTTGATTTAACTTCAGTAGGCTGTATTTATCTAGAAATTCATCCATTTCTTTTGGATTATCTAGTTTAGTGAAATGTAAATGTTAGTAGTGTATCCTTATGATTCTTTGAATTTCATCAATGTCTGTTGTAATGTCTCATTTTCATCTATAATTTTAATTAATTTGCATCTCCTCTCCTTTTTGAGGTTAATTTGATGAAAGGTTTGTTAATCTTATTAACCTTTTCAAGAACCAATTCTTCATTTCACTGAATTTTAATATGTCTTATTAATTGTAGTTCTTATTTTATCTTTTCCTGTCTAATGTGGGGTGTTATTTAGAAGAACTTCCAGAGGAAGTCTGTTTAAATAACTTAAAGAAGACATGAATATACTCCAAAAGGGCAAATAAATGAATTAAATAAAGAATTAAATCTAAGTTTAAAAATAGACTTCAACAAAGAGAATTGCTAAAGAAAAGTCAAAATGAAATGAGGTAAACAACAAACTCTATAAGCCAAATAAAAACCTTACTGGAAATCCTTACCAATATGATGGATTATGTGGAAAACAGAGAATCACAACCTAAATACAGGGTAGAAAATTTGAAGCACTCATATATGAATGTGAATATGAATGAATATATATAAATATGAAAAAAAACATGGGACACCATGAAAGGACTTAACCTTTGGTATTTGAGCATAGAAAGAGAAGAATACTACCATGAAGACATAGAGAATCTTTTTAATAAAATCAAAGAATAAAATTTCCTCAGTATTACTGCCCCTAGAGGCATGGCAGATGTGACTGCTATGTCACATGTGCGTCAGTAGGTAACAGTGAGGAGAGAGGCTATATCTACATTCAGGGTTCTGACCTATGAACATCTGAATGAATAGTAGCCTAGCATTCCTGGAAAAAAAGCAAGCCTTATACCAACACCATTTCAGCACCATGAAATAACCTGTGAGAACTACCCGTCTACCACCAGGCAAACACCAGATGGGTTCCCAGGACAGGAAGCAAGACAGAGACTAGAAGAACCTTATCTGGCCTTAGGTGTGGAGGTTGTGGGTGAGCCAGACCCAAGGGTGGAGTGGGGGAGAGTTAGCACTGCTTTCTGTCTATTTTGTGGTGCAGTTTTGAGGGCAAGATCCCCTTCCCTCCTTTTTGCCCTCACCACCATTGATAGACAGGAAATCTGGCCCCTGAAGGGGTCATAAGGGCAGGAGAGCTGCCCCTGCCTCTCACATGCTGCAGTACTCAGGAGAGCAGGCCGTGCATCTCTCTTGGACTGCACATTGCAGCTGGCCCTGGATGTGGGAGATATGTGTGAGCCAGCCCCAAGGATGTCGCAGGCCCTGTACCTTCCCTCAGCAGCACAGTAGAAGTGGCCCTGCAAGTGGGGGTTGCAGGTCCATAACCAGGGTTTGAGTTGGCCCACCCCATCATACAGCCCATGGATGAACTGCTGGAGTACATGAAGAGGCCAGTTCCATAGACTCAAAACTACAGAATCTCCATGACACAGTACAATAATAGCATATCTGAGAGGAGTCCCAGTGAGGTTCCAGTATTGACAAAGTAGCAGTAGCTAGGGACCTGGTAACAGACCAAGGAGTAATTATAATAAACATTTGGAAGCCAAAAAGTGTAGACAAAAGGGAATAATGTGGGTTATGCTTAGACACACTACAGTTTCCACAATGAGTTTTTTTAATGTTGGGGG
>CAJQZJ010024250.1:0-18560 GCA_907164525.1 Lophiomys imhausi | reverse complement strand
AAGCTGCATCAATCAAACAGAAACACTTAATGGTCATTAAAGCTAGAATAACTAATATTACAATATCTAACCACCACATCTTACACTTATATTAATATTCCCACATCACACATCATACAACCTGTCTGAAGACCTTGGCTCTCCTGTTCCCCTGCGTCGATGTTCAGGGCAAAGCCCCAGTTCTAGTCTCAGTTCAAGGCCTGAATGAATTAGCAAGGGATAGAGAGAGAGGTCTCAGCACAAGGTCTGAGGAAGGGGCATAGACCTAAGATAGAGACAGAGGCAGGACGTCAGTGACAAGACTGATCGCCGCTTACTGCTTATCTCCTTTGGTTTCTTATACTTTCATTTCAGCTTAATTAACATATCTCTATGTCACCCGCATATGGCAGCACTCACTATCTTCTTATCTAGCTCCTACAGCTGGGCCTCAGCTGGGCTGTGGCTGACAGCTTCTTGCAGCTAAACGAGAAGCTATTACTTATAATGCAATACTTAAATTACTTACTAAACTTCCTGCAGCCATTCTTTATGGCTGCTTACAGGCTCCTTACAGTCCACCCCCTGACACCTGAGATGTCCTCAACATGAAAGGTGTCACTAATTGGTCAGGCTGGTGCAACTTGCCATCCCACTTGGGTAGGCACACCGGGGGTTTACAAATATTTATCCTAAATTATTCTAGGTGGTGTCTCTATGACACCAATCCTCCTGGTCGCCCTTTTCCAAGGCTTTCTATACTATAATCTATTGTAGGTTGTAAGAGTCTATCAAAAGCTCGGTTGTTTTTACTATGCTATTTCCTCATCCACTTAATTCTATATTCTAACCAAGTCATATAAGCAGAGTATTCTTTAAGCAAGTCTATTATAAACGGTCTTATCATAATTCTACAGCAAAAACTTTGTAATAACTTATCTAAATGAAAATGAAGCCATCCTGTAGTATCTGTTCCAGGCCATTTTTCATGCATCAAAAGGTATATAATTTCTTCAGTCTTATTAATATCTTCTACCATAATTCTTATTTGATCCTACATATATAAACAAGGATTTCCTAAATAGCAAGTTATTAAGCTAGCTAATACATGTAACATTCTATCTGTTGGTTTTTGTTCTTCAGTACCAGGTCCATGTAATACAAAATGAGCCATCAAATTTGGCAATAAGTCCATTTTTGTTGGTAGCAATCCAAATTGGGGTATAAATTTTGTTGCTCCTTTTGATAGGCAAAAATAACATTGTTCAGGAAATGCATCTGATTCTTTCATAATTCCCAACTGTCCCCAGATGTCCTGTAGGGGTTGGAAATGTTTTGCATACATTTCTTCGATGCACTTCCTTACTCCATCTTGTTGTATTAATCCCAGTCTTCTCCTGGATGGGTCAATGCCCGGAGCCATAGCTGCAATGAATAAGGTTCTACAGATAGAACAGTGTTATTATCATCATATGGTTTTACTCTTGTACGAGTAATATCAATGGGATATCTACTTAATTTTTTATGACCTAATCTATTTTGTAATCTTCTATTTTTTATGTAATAATTCATCCAATTTTTATATGCATTGTATTCTTGTAACAATCTTCTTATATATGGTTTTAGTAAAAATTTATTACTTAAAGCTTGTAATGTAGCAGGAAAATATCTACCAGTCATAGCGTTTTTGCAATACCATTCACCTTCCAATAATTTCTTTGCTCCTTCAGTATCATGTCTTATCACATTTATGCATAATTCATAATGTGGATATTTATCCTTAGACACATAGCATGACAATATGCTTGCAAGTACATGCAAGCATCTATCTATTGGGTGTCTTTCCTCATATTCTAACTTATGTTCTAAAAAAAATGAAGAATCAATTCAGGTAGTAATTCTATTTGCATTACCCCATACAAATATTTTGAAGTATATTTATTTTTACAAAATTCACAATTTCTTACTATTACATTATTTACTATACCCATTCTTGACCATAGATCTGTTAATGGTCCATATGTCTCATAGAAGATTGTCTTAAGCATTGCTTGGACTCCTCCTTTCTGAATGAGTCCATAACGTCTTCCAGAGGGGGCTGTGGTCATTTTTCTTGTTTCTAAAAAACATAAGTATCTTCAAAGCAAAAGCTATTCCTATTGCACAACATACCACAAATCCTATTTCTTTAAACCATTCCCACCATCCTGCTAATGGTGTACAAATAAAGTCTAATTGGAACAATCTAGCTGTCATGTCCCAAAAACTGCATTTCTTTATATTTTCTGCCCAGTCTTTATCAATAAGTGGTTCTTAAAATTCCAACTAGCTTATGAGTTTCTAAAAAATGTCTATCTAGACTCTGTTGTGCTTCTTTGATTGTCTTATGAATACTCTCTAGCTGTTTTTCATTATATTCAGCTATCTGTTGCATTTCTTGTTGTGCCTTAATAAAAGTTTGGTAATGATCCTTTTCTAAATCTTCTAAAAGTTGGAAAGGTGTGGAATATAAATGAACTTCTTGTATAGATAACTGTGTCACCCTAGTTTCATTATTTGTAGTTAATAATGAACAATTATGCACCATCCAACATCCTTTTTTAATATTCCAAGTTGTTGCAGTATCATTAAAAAATTCTCTATTTAAATTGGTGCATTGTATAGTCATTTCTACATTTGTACATACTAACCATGTCCAATCACCCATATTATATACTATATCTGTCATTGTTGTTGGTGCTAACCTAGTTTGGGTTAATTTTGTAATTGGTACATGGGTGTATACATATGTGTTTTGTCCTAATGCTAAGGTATCATCTTGTGGTAAGTAAGCTGGTGTGTTATTTACATTAATAAAAAGAAAATGATCAATTGGTGTGACCCATGTATTTTTAATTGCTGAGAATAGGTCTACTTTTGTACTCCATACCTGTGGTATGGGTTTAGTATGGAAACCTGTATAAGCATTGTCTAGAAATACTTGTAAGGTATTCAGTGTGCATAGTCCTCCTTCACAATAACTATCTATTGCGGGGTCCATTAAAGTTTGATAAAGTGATGTTCTTCTACCCATACCTGTTGTAAAAAATGTGTCTAACTCTCTTTCCATTTTTTGTGCTGCTAGCATATATTGTTGACACATAAGTAAGTTATGATTATTCATTATCTGCTCTTCTAAATATTTTTCTTGTGCTCCCTATTCTCATCTCTGAATTTCCATTTCTGCTCTTATCTGTTGTGTTATTACATTTAAAGCATCAATAGATGCAGAAATAGATGATATGGCTTCTGAAGTTTGCCTATTAATATGTTTAATATTATTTAATTCTGCTTTAATTGGTTCTAACATAGCTGCCGAAATTCCACCACCAAACAAACCTCCCATTATAGATCGAGCTAATGCTGCTCCTAAAAGTATACCTAGTTGTAGGGGTTTTCTGCCTATCCTAACAGGTGAGGAGTATTGTAAACCTGGAAACCATGATGTTTCTTTGGAACAATATATCTTTGGTGGTGTTAGTACCTGTAGATCTATTTCTAGTCTAACTTTTCTTACTCTAGGAAATAAAATAACTTTAGCTGGTGTTTTTAAATCTGGTACTATCATAGGTGCTGATGCTACTTTTGGATTTCCCGGAGGTGGGTATAAATAACCTTGCAGGAAATGGGCTGTATATAATTTATATTTTTTGTTTTTATGACTTATGCTTCCTCTGTCTATTAAATTTCCTTCATGTTCTTTCCTATCTGGCCAAAACTCATTAGACATTGGAAGATAATATACTTCATCCCAATCTACAGAAAATGTTTGATTTAAGCCTTTGGGCTTATGTGCTAACCATTCTACCTGATGCCATGTTTCATATTGAGGATGTACATTCCACATCGAAAAGTAATATGGATAACCTGTATGCCAATATTCTACTGCATTATTAATTGTCAAATTTAAATTTTCCCAAAAATAAAGTATTTCTTTTATGCCTATACACATTGTATACAACAGGCATAAAAGTGTAATTTGTTTGTCACATTATATTTATTAACTTTCTTAAACGAAATTGGGTTGGCAGTAGTGGTTTGATTGGCTGCATAAATTGGCACATTAGCCAGTATCAATAATATTATAAATATTATTTTATTTTGTGAAAAATGCACATAGTGTGATTCACTATCACCTGTGCTGTATGTGTATTGTTTCCTGTCCATATAGCTAAGCAAAAGTCTCTTATCGCTTCCAGAATCGGAAGTCCTACCCACAGGACACATGCTATCCAGTTGATTATTAATTGCCAATTTTAGTTCCCCTTTACCTGGGGTTATCCACACCTGGTTTCCTGTGCCTGGGGCGACAATTTCCGCTTTCCGGAGGCTTTGTCCCTTGTGTGACCTAAAAACACAAATATGAGGTTTCATTACTGATTTATCATCATCAATGGGCATTTCATAACTTATATTATATTTTATAGCTTCACTTAACGGGCTTCCTCTATATAACCTAGGTCTTTCATTTAAATTTCTAATTGCTTCCAATTAAGCTCTTGCCAATGGTTTTCCTTGTCCCTGCAATAACTGAGCCTTCAATAGGCCATTCAGGCGCTCAATAGCTCCTGCTGCAGTAGGGTTATAGGCATGATGAAAGTCCCACTGAATGTCTAAATTTTTTGCTAAATCCTGTATTCTTTTACCTGTAAAATGTGTGGTAAAGCACCAAGGTACACATTCCACAAGCATAGCTACCTCTTGAGTTGGTTTTGGTCCTGGTCTGGCCAATGCCAAACCAGTAGTGACATCTACTATTGTACATAAATATTTTCCCTTAAATGCATTTAATGGTCCTATAAAATCAATTTGTATTAATGTGTTAAAACCTGTTCGGTGTCCTATAACACCTTTATATTGTTTATTAAATCTGGTTTTTTGGTTAGGGCATGACTGGCATCCTCTAATGGCATTTTTAATTATGTGCCATGATACTTGTATGTTTCTTTGGGTAAACCATTGATACAGAGCATGGGTTCCTAAATGTCCCATAGCTCTATGAAGATCCAATATTTCCTTCTCTCTTACTGCTACTTCTAATTCTGGTTTCACTATTTCATATCTGGTTTTGATTTTCTTCCTTAAAGGTGTTTCATCCTTAATTTCATAAGTTCCCCTTATTTTTAATACTGCACTTGCTAGTTGATCTTCTATTGCATTATTTGTGCTAGTTTCATCTTTTTTATTAGTATGAGCATCTACATGGTAAACTGTTATTCTCACCTGTTTACTTATTTGGTCTAATTCTTCCCATGCTTCTTTGGACCATAAATCTTTACCATTTATTTTCCATCCTGTCTTTCTCCATTTTCCTGACCATATAGCTATTCCATTTGCTACACACCATGAATCAGTATAAATTGTCATATACTTAGCTTTTTCTTTTAATGCTTGTCTAGCTGCTAACAATGCTGCTATTACTTCTGCATGCTGAGCTGATTTGCTGTTACCTTGGTCTGTAATTGTCATGCCATCCGATGGTCGGTAGGCGGCAGCTTTCCACTTAATTTTACCGCCATGGGTAGCTGATGAGCCATCTGTGATCCATGCCTGCAACATACCTGATTGGTAGGGTTTTGTACCCCATCGTCCGATGGGAGTATACGATGACACTTCCTCCTTAACTTCGGGAGGTTCCACCAACCAATCACCTTCAGGTTGCTGTCGGAGCATGTTTTCAGACATTGCTGACATTTTCCCTTTTTGTGACACTTGGTGACGTTTAATAAAGTCTTCCAAGTACCATTTCCATTGGAGCACCCTTCCTTCAATAGGCAGGCCTGTCCAGGCTTCGCCCGGGGCTTTTACCCAATCTAGGATGGGAAACTCCATATGGATTATAACCGGATTTTGGGTTATCATAGTGGCAGTGGCTTTAGCTGCCTCATATGCGGCCCAAATTGTCCTTTCGAATAATGAGAACTGGTTTTCAGACCAAGGAAAGCGCTTGCTATAAAATCCTACTGGTAACATCCTTTCACTTTTAACAAATATATTCCAATTGCCATGGCCCTTGGCAAAAAGTACCTCTATAATAATTGTACTATTCTCTGAACTGTAATATAATTTTTTATATTCCTTTATATACTTTATTAAATATTTTACTGCCTCATCCTGTTCTTCTGTTCATTCAAAATCATTTGCCTTCCTAGTAATTTTATATAATGGTTGTAACATTAATTGTAAATATGGAATGTGTTGTCTCCAATATCCAAACAATCCTATAAGATGTTGTACCTGAGTCTTATTTATTGGTTTCTCTATTTTTTCTAACTTATCTATCACAGAATCAGGTATTTCTGGACCAGTTGTAGACCAATGTATTTCTAGGTAATTAATGCAACCTACCCTAGGAGTACATTGGTCCACTTAACTCTTTGTGCAAGGACCCTGCACTTTATCCATATTAATTGTCCATCCTTTATCTCTCAAATGCTGTATTAATTTCTTCACAGTGTCTGCTACTTCCTTCTCTTCCTGTCCAAAAACTATTAAGTCATCCACATATGACAAACACTCCACCCCCTTGGAATCAAAATCCTTGAGAGTTTCGGTTAATGCCATATGTGCGATGATAGGACTATTCAAATATCCTTGTGGTAATCTAAGAAATCTATACTGCTTACCTTGCCATGTGAAGGTGGTCAATTCCTGAGAATTTGGATGCAATGGTATGCCAAAGAACATATCTGATAAATCTATGGTTGCCAGCCATTTTTGTGATGCCCTTTTTATTTGTGTAAAAATATTATCAATGTCTGGTAACTGACCAGGGAGTTTATCACTGATATCATTAATTCTCCTAAAATCTACAGTAAATCTCCATTTGCCATTTGGTTTCTGTACTGGCCATACTGGGGAGTTATAGTTAAAGCTTTGGGCTTGTATTATTATATTTTCTTTTAATAGATCTTTAATACTTTGATTTATTTCTTCAATTCCTCCTTTTATTGGATATTGAGGAGTAAAACTTGGTTTAGTTTTAGGAAGCTGTACTGGTTCTATTTTTACTTCTGCTAAATTAACCATTATCTTTTTTATTTTCTTATAATTCAAGTATTGTGGCATTAAAGCTTTAATCTCTTCAATTCCTAACACATTACAAGGTGCTAGTTTTCAAGCACCTTGTACCCTTCTTTCTGAATTTACTCCTTGTAAAACTATATATTTATGTCCTTTTTGCTGATTTCCTAAATCTGTTATAATAGAGATTTGGCTTCTTGTATCAATAAGCCATTTAGTTGGTATTATTCCCTTTTCGGTGACTCTGGGAATATTTACAAAAGGTCAACAGCAGCTAGATACTAGACCTTTTGTCTAGGTCACTTAAGTTTATCGCGTAGGTCTTCCATTGTGGTATCGCTTGTTGACACGGGAGCGATTCTGTGGGTAAGGTCGGAACTTGCCTGATGGTTTGTTGCCTCTGCCTAAAAAAATTCTGTTCCGCCTGTAATCTTGTTCATTATTTTGTGGTGGTTGTCTATTATTGCTTCTATCCTGTGGTGGCTGTCTAGAAAAAGATACATTCTTACTTCCCCAGAACCTGTTCATAAATCCTGGGTTCCTTGGTGGTGATCTTATATTCATTGTTCTAGTATTTCCAAAAGGTCTTACTTTAATATTAACATATGGTCTATTTCTATCCTTCCTAGGTTTCTTAATTTTTGCTTGAAATGACACTACTTTACTTTATCCTGTTCCAATTCTCTATACTGTTTAAAATAGGAAATGCCATCTGCTATCGTCTGACATCCCTGTAATCCACTTGTACTTTGTATTCTCAAATTGGTAGGGGCTCCTTTTATAATAATTTTTCTAAATGCCGGTATCATTGGCGAGGCTTGGGGTATAGTAGCCTGATTGTATATGAATTAAATCTTAGCATATTAGGAATTTTATGGTTCATTTATAATTGCATCTCCATAAGTTAACCATCTTCCTGCAGTTTCAAATTGTGTCAGATCTAATGATGGAAAAGCATATCTCCAGGCTGCAGTTATCCAGTCTAATAAGGGATGAGTATCTCCCTTTGCTGTCTCAAGAACGTGTTCTAACACATCATATATAGACGGGTTTTCAATAATTCCTTTAATTTTTGCCATTTCTTGGCTCGAAAGCATGATTGTGTCTGCCCCTTTTTCCCACAATCTAACCATATACTGTGCATCTTTGGTGCCACCTTGTGCATATTCCCGTCTTAACTCACTTAGCTCTTGTGGGCTGAATGGTCTAGTCTCCGTCACTTCCAATTCCAGGGTTTGGGGCGTATTTGAAAAAGTAGGAGCTAATCTACTGATGCCTGATTTGGACGGAGTCTTTTTAGTAGTAGTTACCACTGGAAAAGAGTATGAAGTGGGAGTTTCAGAGTTGATCAGGCTCTTTTCCTGCTTCAGTACATTTAAAGCATGCCTTTTTCCCATCAGCCTATCCTTATCAATGTCTTGCACAGTTTTCATTAAAATAGCCGGCACTTCCTTTTTATGGGCTCCTATTAAGGGTCTGACTACCTCTGGATCCTTGAGGTCACCCTGTATCTTGGTAGGTTTCATACCTACTTTTCCCTTAACTGCTCTAGCAGTATCGCTCCATTTTTGTTCTTCTTCTGACTGGATTTGGTTCCCTGTTACTGGAGATATTTACAATTTTTTTATTTTCTTAAAGAATTCATTTCCACGTTTTATTGGCTAACCAATATAGAATCTTAATTTCCTTTTTTCTAAGGTACCAAGTTATATTGGATAAGTTCTGAGTCTTAATTAATTTTTCAAATTTTAGATCTGCTCGCCTCTCTAGTCTCCTTAAGAAAAATTTCAACATAGAAAAAATAAAAGTAGCCTGGGCATGTGACTTCAAAAAACCATGCGCCAATAACCAGCTCTTCCTCAAGTTTCCCTGAGTTGGCTTCGAGGCGTCCAGTTAGCCTTACTGTGTACCCGGGTTGGGGCAATATTTCAGGCAGGGTTGGTCCCGTCTCCAATAACCTGCTCTTCCACAAGTTTCCCTGAGTTGGCTTCGTGGAGCGTTACACAACCCCCTTTGGTTGTCACAGGCCTTCCGGCTACAGCTTATTAGAATTCCTCTAATCCTTCCTTTTATCCTGCCTCTAATCCTTTTCCTTTTATCCTGCCGACTATGCCAGCTGTCGAGAGCGCGGTTTGGTCATCCAAATCCCGACACCTCCTTCTCTATGGAAGGGAGTCGTGTGACCAGGTGACGGCACTCGCCACCCAATAAGGTCAAATGGAATACAATTAGACAGGCTGATTTTTATGATATTTATTATACTAAATAATAATTACAGCTTATACTAAATGAAATATCTCTACTTCTACAGGATCAGGAGAAGCTGCATCAATCAAACAGAAACACTTAATGGTCATTAAAGCTAGAATAACTAATATTACAATATCTAACCACCACATCTTACACTTATATTAATATTCCCACATCACACATCATACAACCTGTCTGAAGACCTTGGCTCTCCTGTTCCCCTGCGTCGATGTTCAGGGCAAAGCCCCAGTTCTAGTCTCAGTTCAAGGCCTGAGTGAATGGGCAAGGGATAGAGAGAGAGGTCTCAGCACAAGGTCTGAGGAAGGGGCATAGACCTAAGATAGAGACAGAGGCAGGACGTCAGTGACAAGACTGATCGCCGCTTACTACTTGTCTCCTTTGGTTTCTTATACTTTCATTTCAGCTTAATTAACATATCTCTATGTCACCCACATATGGCAGCACTCACTATCTTCTTATCTAGCTCCTACAGCTGGGCCTCGGCTGGGCTGTGGTTGACAGCTTCTTGCAGCTAAACGAGAAGCTATTACTTATAATCCAATACTTAAATTACTTACTAAACTTCCTGCAGCCATTCTTTATGGCTGCTTACAGGCTCCTTACACATATGAAGTTGAGTATAGCTTTTTCCAAGTCTATAAAGAATTGTGTTGGTATTTTGATAGGAATTGCATTGAATCTATATATTGCTTTTGGTAGAATAGCCATTTTTATTATGTTGATCCTACCTATCCATGAGCATGGGAGATCTTTCCATCTTCTAAATGCCTCTTCCATTTCTTTCTTCAGGGGCTTGAAGTTCTTATTGTATAGGTCCTTTACTTGCTTGGTTAGAGTTACCCCCAGGTATTTTATATTGTTTGTGGCTATTGTGAAAGGGGTTGTTTCCCTTATTTCTTTTTCAGTATGTTGTTTGTTGTATAAAGAAGGGCTTATGATTTTTTTGAGTTAATTTTGTAACCAGCCACCTTGCTGAAGTTGTTTATCAGCTGTAAGAGTTCTTTGGTGGAGTTTTTGGGGTCGCTTATGTATACTAACATATCATCTGTGAATAGGGATAATTTGACTTCTTCATTTCGAATGTTTATCCATTTGATTTCCTTTAGTTGTCTTATTGCTCTAGCAAGAACTTCAAGTACTATATTGAAGAGATATGGTGAAAGTGGACATCCTTGTCTTGTCCCTGAGTTTAGAGGAAATGCTTCAAGCTTCTCTCCATTTAATTTGATGTTGGCCACTGGCTTGCTGTATATTGCCTTTATTATTTCTAGGTATGGTCCTTGTATGCCCGTTCTCTCCAGGACTTTTAGCATGAAGGGGTGTTGGATTTTGTCAAATGCTTTTTCTGCATCTAGCGAGATTATCATGTGTATTTTTTTCTTTCATCTTGTTTATATGGTGAATGACATTGATAGACTTTCGTATATTGAACCATCCCTGCATTCCAGGAATGAAGCCTACTTGATCACGATGTATGATATTGTTTATGTGTTCTTGAATTCGGTTTGCTAGTATTTTATTAAGTATCTTTGCATCTATGTTCATGAGGGAGATTGGTCTGAAGTTCTCTTTCTTTGTTGGGTCTTTGTGTGGTTTAGGAATCAGAATGACAGTGGCCTCATAGAATGAGTTTGGCAGTGTTCTTTCTGTTTCTATGTGGTGGAAGAGTTTGAAGAGTAATGGTGTTAGCTCCTCTTTGAAAGTCCGGTAGAATTCCGTGCTAAAGCTATCTGGCCCTGGGCTTTTTTTGGTTGGGAGATTATTAATGACTGTTTCTATTTCCTTAGGGGTTATTGGGCTGTTTAAGCTGTTAATCGGATTTTGATTTAGTTTTGGTAGGTGGAATTTATCGAGGAAATTGTCCATTTCACTTAGGTTTTCAAATTTGGTGGAGTATAGATTTTTAAAGTAGGACCCGAATATTTTCTGGATCTCCTCAATGTCTGTTGTTATTTCTCCCTTTTCATTTCTGATTTTGTTGATTTGTGTTCTTTCTCTTTGCCTTTTAGTTAATTTGACTAGGGGTCTGTCTATTTTGTTGAATTCTCGAAGAACCAACTCTTGGTTTCATTCATTCTTTGTATAGTTCTTTTTGATTCTAAGTTGTTGATTTCAGCCCTAAGTTTGATGATTTCCTGCCTTCTGCACCTCTTGGGCGTGTTTGCTGCTTTTTTTTTCCAATTCACCCAGCTTAGCTGTTAATTCACTAATATGAGCTGTCACAATTTTCTTTTTGAATGCACTTAGTGCTATGAACTTTCCTCGTAGCACAGCTTTTATTGTATCCCATAGGTTTGGGTATGTTGTGTCTTCATTGTCATTGGATTTTAAGAAGTCTTTGATTTCCTTCATTATTTCTTCCCTGACCCAGTGGTCATCCAGTAAGGAGCTGTTCAATTTCCATGTGTGTGTAGGCTTTCTGTTGATTCTTTTGCTGTTGAAGACAAGCTTTATTCCGTGGTGGTCTGATAAGATACAAGGGGTTATTTCAATTTTCTTGTATCTGTTGAGGCTGTCTTTGTGTCCAACTATATGGTCGATTTTGGAGAAGGTTCCATGGGGTGCTGAGAAAAAGGTGTATCCCTTTGTGTTTGGGTGAAACGTTCTGTAGATGTCTGTTAGGTCCATTTGTTTCATGATCTCTGTTAGACTCAATATTTCTCTGTTTGGCCTCAGTCTTGATGATCTCTCCATTGTTGTGAGTGGGGTGTTGAAGTCTCCCACTACTAATGTGTTGTGATCGACGTGCGCTTTAAGTTTTAGAAGTGTTTCTTTTACGAAAGTAGGTGCCTTTTTATTTGGGGCATAGATGTTCAGTATTGAAATTTCCTCTTGATGAATATTCCCTTTAATAAGTATATAATGCCCTTCTTTGTCTTTCTTCATTAACTTCAGTTGGAAGTCTGTTTTGTTTGATATTAGGATAGCTACTCCAGCTTCCTTTCTGGGTCCATTTGCTTGGAAAATATTTTCCCAGCCCTTTACTCTGAGGTAGTGACTATCTCTGGTAGTGAGATGTGTTTCTTGTATGCAGCAAAGGGATGGGTCTTGCTTGCGGATCCACTCTGTAAATCTGTGTCTTTTTATTGGGGAGTTGAGACCATTGATGTTGATGGATATTAGTGACCTGGGGTTGTTGTTTCCCATTAGTTTGGTATAGGTGATGGTCCTGTGTCTCTTTTGGTTTAGTTGCTGAGAGGTTTTCTATTCCCTTTGTTTTCTTGGGTGAAGTTTTCTTCTCTGGGATGGAATTTTCCTTCTAGGATTTTCTGTAGTGCTGGGTTTGTGGGGAGATATTGTTTAAATTTGATTTTGTCATGGAATATCTTGTTTTCTCCATCTATGTTGATAGAGAGTTTTGCTGGGTATAGTAGTCTGGCTGGGCACCTATGATCTCTCAGGACTTGTAGGATATCTGTCCAGGCCCTTCTAGCTTTTAAAGTTTCTGAGGAGAAGTCAGGTGTAATTCTGATGGGTCTCCCATTGTATGTGACTTTGCCTTTTTCTCTTACAGCTTTTAATATCCTTTCTTTGTTCTTTACATTTGGTGTTTCAATTATTATGTGGTGAGAGGAGTTTCTTTTCTGATCTAATCTGTTTGGTGTTCTGTAAGCCTCTAGGATTTTTATTGGCATCTCTTTTTTCAGGTTTTGGAAGTTTTCTTCTATGACTTTGTTGAAGATATTTCCTGTGGTTTTAATAGCCTGAATTGTTGTAAGCTGGTGCAGCCTATTTCCAGGTAGTGAGTAATGGTCCGGGATTGTTACACTGCTCCCAGTTCAGACTTCTCTATTTTGCACACTGAGTGATCAGCCTTCAATGGTCCTAATGGTATGGACCTGTTTTCCCAGGCACAGATTTTGTGGGCTTTGTTTGTCATCACGGGGGCTGACAGAGCCTGGCTCCACACCTAATGTGTCTGGGTTTACCCTAATACAGCTATGGTCCCCTGGCTTCTGGTTACCCACTAGGCTTCTCCGCCATAGGCCTGGCCGCTTCCCTCCCTATCTGCTCCGCCTTGGGTTGGCGGAGCTTCGGCCCCTCCTGCCTTCTGAACCGGCCTCCTTCCCTAGCTGCTTTGCCGTGGGTGGGTGGAGCTTCGGCCCCTCCCACTGCCAGAGCGGGCCTCCCGCCCTAGCTGCTTTGCCGTGGGTGGGCGTATCTTCGGCCCCTCCCGCCATCATCCACTTCCTTCCCCAACTGCTCTTCCTGCCCACCTTCTGCTCTGGCTTGAGCGGCTGCGGATCACCTGCTGAGCACCCTTTTTCTTCGTCTCGGAAAAAAAAAAAAAAAAAAAACACAAGACTTCAACTATTCTGCAAAATTTCCTAAATAGTTATAAGGTCTTCCTGAGGTGTGGGAAGCCCAGTAGGCTAGTGGGCGAAGGCCATGTGGCCTTTGATTCTGCCTGCTGTGTGTAGGGATCGATCTTACCAGGAGCCTCTCCAAATGGGAGTTCCCGAATCCTGGATTTAGTGGCTTCCGTGTCTGCGAGAAATGGGGGAGAGCCTTGCCCTGGGACTTTTAACAGTCCCTTGGGAGCTGTGCATGTTCCCGGAGGGGCCAAACCCTCCGGTTTTTGCACAGTGTCCCACAACTCTGTGCTTTCTATGGCTCTTCTCTCCCATATTCAAAATGCGTCTGTGCAGTTCGCCGCCATCTTGCCCCCCTCCCAACACAATTCTTTACAGACCTTGAAAGAACACTTCTCAGCTTCATATGGAATAACAAACAACCCAGAATAGCTAAATATATTTTGTACAAAACAAAAAAAAGAAACATCAGGAGATATCACCATCCCTGACTTCAAGCTATACTACAGAGCAATAGTAATAAAAACAGCATGCTACTGGTATAGAAACAGACCAGTAGATCAATGGAATCGAATTGAAGACCCAGAAATGTACCCACACACCTATGGTCACTTAATTTTTGACAAAGAAACCAAAACCATACAATCGAAAAAGTATAGGATCTTCAATAAATGGTGTTGGTCCAACTGGATGTCAACATGTAAAAAAATGAAATTAGACACATACTTATCACCTTGTACAAAACGTAGTTACAAGTGGATCAAAGACCTTAACATAAATCCCAACACAAAATATACTAGAAGAGAAAGTGGGGAAAACCCTTGAATTCATCAGTACAGGTGACAACTTCCTGAACAGAACACCAACAGCTCAGGACCTGAGACCAACAAACAATAAATGGGACCTCATGAAACTGAAAAGCTTCTGCAAGGCAAAAGACACTGTCATTCAAATAAAATGGCAACTTGCAAATTGGGAAAAGATCTTTACCTACCCCACATCTGACAGAGGGCTAATATCCATAATTTACAAAGAAATCAAATGCCAAGAAACCAAATAATCCAATCAAAAAATGGGTAAGAGGGTGAAATAGAGAATTCACAAGGAGGAAACCCTAATGGCTGAGACATACTTGAAGAAATGCTCAGAATCCTTAATCATCAGAGAAATGCAACTCAAGATGACTCTGAGATTCCATCTCATGACTGTCAGAATAGCGAAAATAAAATAAAAACTCAAAGGACAGCACATGCTAGCGACTTTGTGGAAAAATTGGAATACTCCTCCATTGCTAGTGGAGTGGAAACTTGTACAACCACTATGGAAATCAGTCTGGCGATATCTTAGAAATCTTGGAATAGCTCTACCTCAAGACCCAGCCATTCCACTTCTGAGTATACATCCATATGATCCCCCCCGCCCTGAACAACAAAAATGTTTCCTCATCTATGTTTATAACAGCCTTATTTGTAATAGCTAGAAACTGGAAACAACACAGATGTCCCTCAACTGAGGAATGGATAATAAAACTGTGGTACATCTACACAATGGAATACTACTCAGCCATCAGAAACAATGAAATCATTCAATTTTCCACCAGATGGATGGAACTAGAGAAGCTCATCCTGAGTGAGCTAACCCAGACTCAGAAGGATACACATAGCATCTATTCACTTATAATCTGATTTTAGCCATATAGTATAGAATAACTATACTACAGCCAATGCACCAAAAGGAACAGGAACATAGACTTTGTTACCTGTTAATGAGACAGTTTGCCCTAGTTGTGATGCCTTGAAGGCTCCCAGTTTATATGAAGGCTCTTGGTCCTCATATGACTGCTGAACTGGGGGAGGGGACTGATTTGTAGGGACACTACACTCTGGATAAGTGGAATGGAAGCGAGAGGGATAGAGGGTGGGAGGGCAGGACTAGGAGGGATGGAAAGAGAGCACTGTGATGGAGATGTAACCTGAAGTAATAAATAAACATTAAAAAACTATCTTCTATGTAAGAAGATGTTTTTAAAATGGTAATGCAATTTAGGATGGATAATGACTTATGTATAGAACTTTAAACTCATTGAGATGGATAGATTGTAGAATATTAATATCAGTTGCTAAATACACATGGGGTGGGCATTGGGAATGTATGATATACCTTATAATTTTCATAATTGTGGCCTAATTGTTCTTATTGTTTTGATTATATTTATTGTTATAAGAAAAAAGCCTTGGTTTGGACTAAAAGGGGGATCTATTGGGGGAAAAAGATACACTTGAAATTTAAAGAAAAGCAAATAGGAGGGTGAGGTGGAAGAGGGGAGTAGGGTGGTACTAGGATAGGGGAGGAAGGAGTGGACAAGGATTGAGATGTAAATAAGAATAATTTAATTCTTCTTGAAGAAATAAATAAATGTTGAAAAAAAGATTTAGTTCAATTTTTATATTGAAAATAGATTTCTTTTCCTCATATAATATATCCTTGTATAATTTCCTCTCCATTCCACCCAATTCTTCCCTACTTCTCCCATCGAGGTCAACTCCCTTTCTGTCTCTTGTTCAGAAAAAAAGTGGGCTTCAAAGGGATAGTAATTAGATAAAACAAAAACTAATACATCAGAATATGACAAAGCAAGCAAACAGAAGGAAAATATTCCAAGAGAGGACTCAAAAATCTGAGATCCACACAATCACACACATAGGAATCCTGTACAAACTGTAAACTGAACGTCGTAATATATTCTCAGAATGACTGGTGCAGACCTTGCAGGCCTTATGCATGCTGTTTCAGTCTCTGACAGCTTATGAGTTTTACTCATGTTGATATAGATGGACTTTTTCTCCTGTTGTTTTCCACCCCTTTTTTATCTTTACGCTCTCTACCTCTTCTTTGTCAAGTTCTCCCGAGCCCCCAAGGGATGGAATTGATGAAAACATCTCATTTAGGGCTGAAAATTCCAAGGCCTCTTTGGAATATTTGGTTGGCCACAACCAGACAACAAGGTATCGTTGTGTGTCTCTGTATTTGTGTCTATCTAATACAGAAGGAAACTTGATGATATCTGAGTACTAATTTTTAAGTATTGCAGAATTGTCATTAGGACACTTGTTATTGCTATGCATTTTTGTTTTGTTTTTAAAACTATTTGATTTTTGCCCTAGGTCCCTGTGCTATCTTGTTTTAGGTTAAGGATACATCATAGAAAACAGAGTCCCATGAAACACAACTGCTGACAGTGTGCTGTCCAAGCTGTTACTTTAAATAAAACAATAACTTGAAGCCAGAAAACCCTATGAGATAATGAGTCTGTTACCTTGAGATAAGATTCACAGCTTAGATAAATCAGGCTATGCATGTATTCCAGGAAGCCACAGGTTGAAACTGAAACTTTAACAAATACATTTATTAATAACTATAAACACCTATTGCCTATCAACTAACCCTAACAATAAGTATGAACTGTTGTATTAGGCTGGCAGGTACTAGTGGGAGGCTTGTGGACATGGCAGGCCTGGCTGGCCTTAGCTGGAGGCCTCATCAGACTTAGTATCCTGGTGATAAGGCCTGAGACCAAGGGTGGCCCTTTTTTTTTACAATAATTAAATATTCCAAGACCTTTTAATATTTTAATGTTTAGGCCTTATCTGGCAGACTCTCGACTTGATCACCTAAGTTAACCCAACCACTTAAACCTAACCACCCATGTGTCTAGTTGGATCCTCAGTGCCTTTGGAGCACACACAGATATGTCTGTCTGCTTCTGTGTCTCCTGGTAGAAAGAGGGCTTCCTCTGTATCTTCTTAGGGTTGCTTTCTTCTTCCCAGGAAGTTCCAGCTTCTTATACTCTTTTTTCCCAGCTAATTAGCCATCAGCAACTTTGGTTATCCTACCAGAGAATGCCTCAGATGGCGTGTTAACCAGATTTCAGCACAATGAAATCAATTTTTGAAAATCATGTATAAGACCTTCTTCCAACAACAGGTCCTATTTAATTCAGGAGTGACAGGGTTGTGCAAACCATCCCTGTTCTATAGTTACTGCATTGAGTTATAGTCAGGGTCCTAAGTGTCTCTAAGTCTGAATGCAGCAAAGTCCAGTGTTCCACACAAGAAAGCCATGTGTTAACAGAGAACAAGACCTTCACGAAAAGCTATGAAAGAAAAGATTCTCTTTGTTCCTCAGTAAGTACCCCTTCCTTAGAGTTGAAACCTGGTACTCAGTTTCCCTTTTGGTCGCCAAACCTTCAAATAAGCCATTGTCTTGGGATTAGCCTCACTGTTTCTTGACATAGCCTTTTCCTTAATGCTATCAGAATGAACCATAAAGGTGAAATTGAACTTTTTATTCCAGTATTGGAAGTATATTGACCTGCCATATGAGAATAGAGACATCTGGGGATCAGTATATCTTCCCAGCCACTCTAACAGACATGAGAATATAATATTTCATTTTGAAGGTCCCTGATAAAGGAGAAAAAATAGATAGTTTAGCTATAGTCATGTGGACCTATTTGTAGATCTCTGCTCTTCCATTGTATAATCTACTTGTTCCTTCATTAAATCAGTCTTGATGGCTTAGTTTTACAAAATATTAAATATTGACAATAGTGTTATTTTCTCATTGTAAAATTAGTAATATGGTAAATAAACAGATACATTGTACAGTCAACTAGTTTCACCTCTATTAACTTTCCTATTCCATTTAGAGAGAAGTAATTCCTGAAAGAGAAGTTACTATTCACCTTCATTACTTACTGAGCTAAATATTTTGAGAATCCAAGTCATGTTAGATGTATGGAAAGTTAATTGGTTGTCCTCAATATATTATTTCCATGTTAATTCAATTGTTTAATCACTTCAACAATATAATTTTGTTTCCAAGTATATATGCATAAAATACGATGTTTTTATATAATTGTCATAATTGCTTTTA